>MEHQ01002643.1:305007-358939 GCA_008828725.1 Saccharina japonica | reverse complement strand
AAAGTGTGTGTGTGTGTGTTCTTCACATTAAACCTTCCTTTCTACCGCGACCATCAGCGAATAACCCCACTCTTCCTTCTTGGGTAACCCTGCTGCAAAGTTTTTGCTTTGGCATGGCCCATAGCGAGGGGGGGGGTCTTTCTAGCGAGCAAGGCTAGGCTCACCCTCAAGCGGACCGATACCTCCTTGCTGCTGCGCACCCGCCGCGAAGCGTGTGCAGCGGTAGAGTTGGATCGGCACTGGTACGTTAGGCGCAAACGTTCAGATGCACGGGCCTTTTTGGCCGTCGGTGTAGACAGCAATGTCCATCTCACCTTTGTGCGCGGAGGCAGATGCCATCAGACAGGTGGACGGACACTATGTACACGGCCCTAGGTGTGTTTGCTAGAGGGAGCTGTACTGTCTCAGTAACCTGGCTTCGCCATCAAAGGAGGAGGGAGCGTGTGGCGACGAGCTGTTGTTTGGACTGGTCAATCCCTTCAGCGCGAGAATTTTTATTTTCTAGACCAAGCACCCTGAGTGCAACGAGGGAGAAACGAGGAGCCGACTGGGAAGGACAACAACGAGAGCGAGTACGGACGGAGCAGGTCGAGTGTGGTCGTGCTAGGACTGGCCAAGTGGCACCGGAGCAGCGCGCCGGATCACAGCAGCACGCCGCAGCAGCAGCACAGCAGCGCGGAGCAGCCATCCGGAGCACGGACGACATCGACCCGTGACGAACGGACAATCATTTTTGTTTTTTTCGTTTTTTCCCCTGAATTTCGTTGTTGGGTCTGTGTTGATGACGTCACTGGTTTTGTAGAGAGACGCGGCAGAGATGGCAGAGATGGCGCGGACACCCCGGGTGCCTTCATTGTGTGCCTGATCGTGGAAGACCCCTTCAATGTGGAACGATTCCTAATCAGTGTCGATGTTTATAATGCTGTGCCTAACACAGACGTTCAGGATAGATTCGGGTAATTGTCAATTGACGTTATGGCTTTGGTTGGCTGTTCTTTTTCACTCTGTATGCCCGCYGACTGTCATTCCGGCAGCACTTCAGACAGCAGCTGCGTGCTCCATCTTGATCCCACGCCTACCGTGTGTTTTTGTACAGACATCACTTCAGACAGTAGTTACGCTGTAGTCGGCAAATTCATTGGTAAAGAGTGGGAGGGGGGGGGGGGGGGACGATGCTGCTGTAGTCGAATGGAGATTGCGGGCGTGTAGTTCAGTTTTGGACACGCATAACATGCTGTAGGGATTTTAGGTGTACCTCTTCGGACTTGTGTATCCTTTCCCTGCTAAGTGTACGTGTTCTTTAGGATTCTCTGATGGCTCTAGCACTTTTGTGACCACGGGCCGTGATCTTGCTAGATCAAACTATAGGGATTAGCAACTGAAACGAGTTTAATGTGAAGATAACAACAACAACAAGTGTCCGTGCCGATTATTCATCCTAAAAACGTACCAGTTCTGTGGTCACAAAACTACGACACAGAGATACTACGATCAGTGCAGTAAGCAGAGCAGACAATGCAATGCCATATACGACAGGCAAGACCTACCCTGCTAGCAATCCAGGTGCATGCAAGAGAAAACAAGAAAAAAAGCGACAAGGAAAAAAAATAAAAAGTAAACATACTGGAGCAAATCAACAATCAAGCAACCAAACAAAAGCATGACAAAATTAAAAGAAATAAAGTGTCGTGCTTCTCCCAGAGGAGATGCGACATCCAATAGAAAATAAACCAAATGAAATGAAACGAATGGAATGGACAGAAAAAACAGCGCCAGCAGAGCAAGACTAAGAACGACAGGAAAGGACAGGCAGCCGGAGTACACCAAAAGCACCTTCTAGCCAGCCGAGGCAGGTTTGTGCCCGTAGTACAGGCAGGTTCTACCAGCTAGTCGGTCTGGTACCTACTCTGTTTGCCGTCTCCTTCCTGCTTTCGTCCGCCGCGGTTTCCCTACGAACCCCCCCACCCTCTGTCTCCATTCCCTTGGGCGCCACTCATACAACGGATACGCGGCACTTCCTACAGAATTCCGTTTCGTTCTCGTGCCCCACACGAGAGTCCAGGAAAGAGAAGAGGAAATAACAGAAAACAAAATGAATACGTACGTAGCTGAGCAACCAAAGCAAGTCCAAGGAAAATACGGAGGGGCGGAGAGACAAAGGCAAAAGCGATCACGGCAAAATTAATAAGTTAAACAAAAATAAAAGCTGACCACTGTTTTTTTTTAATCCATCCCATTTATCATCTTCGCCCTTCTTTTATCTCTCCCTCTTTAGTCGTAACTCAGATCCGGGGTCACTAAGTAGGCTCTTCTCATACAGCAGTACATCCCCACTACGGTACGTGCCTTGTTTTTTATCGCGAGAAGGTTTCAGCACTTTCTTCCCTCGTCGACTTGCGTCGGATTCCGCCTACCCACGCCACGACGGCGCTCTCAGCAATTGTTTCCTTTTTCGTTTGTTGTTTTCAAATATAGTGAAATTCTCACCGAGGTGGGATTCGAACTTGGGTACCAATGCTAGCGGCCTGTAAAGCTGACCACTATTTAATAGTCTACCGGGGCGACCGGCGTCGTCTACCAGGGCCTAGGGTTAGGGTTATGGTGTGCGGGGGAGTACAAGTCTAAGATTTAGTGCCCAGATTCGAGGTGTTTTGGTGATACTGGTAAGGGCACCTTCGGCGCTATATTGATCGTGCTGTTTCTCGCAAACTACAGACCATAGTGTCATGGTATTCATGATATCCCCGTTTCCCCTCTATTGTTGAGGTGGCGTGTTTCCGATGAAACACGCATCGGCAAATAATTGTTTGCCGCCCCTCTATGCCAGAATTCTCTGAGCACAGGACCAGCGTGATAATAAACTAAGACATCGAACATCAAACTGTGAGTAACTGAGTTGCGTCTCGTCTCAAACCTGCACGGTAGTCGGGCTTGCCCCATACCGCATTTGTAGCTACGTACCTAACCTCCCCAGGGCAGTAATACGTTTATAATAGCTAGTTTCAATATTTAGTGGTGCTGTTTGTATGGGACGTAGCATGCTTGTTTCGAAAAATATCGTAACATAATTGTAGGGGTTTTGTGTGCCGGGGAGTACAACCCTAACCCTAACCCAAACTGCGGCGGGTTCATATTCAGTTCCCAATGTGGTGAAACCATGAGGGACGGAGCAGACAATTTGATAGCGATCTTGTATGACGAGATCCGCCTTGCGACGTGCCTGATCAAGGCAGCAAAACACTCGCTAGTGATAGGAATGTACACAGGATGGGACACGACTCAAGGTTACTTGTTCCCACACAAAACAGAAAGAGAATACATCGATCTCGAGGGGCGTTATACCTCCTGCGACAACCAACGTCTAGAAATATTGAGAGGTAAGGCCTATACCCTATTCCGCGGGCTAGGTATCTTACGCGATGCTTTGTGGAATAAACGCACATCGTATCCAACGATAGTGGGCAGTTTGGAAGTCAGTCGAAAATATCCGTCAGTCAGAACGTGTTGTGCCCAAAGGTGCAACCTCTACCGTACCTCTTCGTGCCGTAGCGCAGCTCCACTCATGAACATGCACATTTGGTATGCCCTCTACAGTACCGTAGAACTACGCTGCCCGTATCATTAGTGAAAGTGAGGCCATTTAGCTATTTACCACCGTCCAAGACCTGCTGAATGTATTCTCTACAAGTGAATTACCCTGACTATTATCTAAATGATACCTCGCCAAACACTTTACGAACTTACAAGCAACGCAACCCGTGAGGGGTCTACTAGCATTGCAGTAACACAGTTGTGATCACGGAGTGACAGAGCGAGAGGAACCAAGCTGCCACAGACTCGTTTCATATTAACTTTAGACTCGGCCAGGTCGCCTCCGTTGAGCAAGGTCCACCTGGAAAAAATTCCAAGGGATTTCCTCTCCTCAGCGAAAACAACAGCTCGGGATTATGGTATCGGTTGATTTCTTCTCTGCAGCCTAATATTTCTAAAATGTTACTCGTATGAGGAATACGACCTTTCCCGTCATATTTCCATAGTACCTGGTGTATGCTCGCTACAATATGGGCGCTTGTGATCGCCCCGCATGTCTGTACAGGTGCTCACTAAGGCAGCGACCGCTATGGTAGACTCCCCTTTGTCCCCTCTTCCACATGTGTAGATTGATTGGTGCTCTTTCACGAGTATGTACGAGACACATGCTTTGTTTTAGGTGCACCCTTATTGTTCTGAGGCTCCTGACATGAGGAGATCTATACCCCACTGACTCATCCCATGGTAGGGGTTGCGCGTTTTATCTTGACGATTTCTGAGCGGTTGAGCTCCTCAGGTGAGCAACAACTATTAACAGCAGTCTGTACGGAAAACATTACTCGTATATAGTGTAGTTGTGTTAGGACAAGCGAATATATATACTCTTCGGGTTCCGCGAAAACACTTCCTCCGAGTCATGTTGCGAGTGAGATATTGAGCTCCTCAGGCAAAGAGCTCACGAAATTCGGCGTTACCCCTACCTTGGCGTTGTTGCACCCATACACCTACGTTGATTAAAATAAAAGTGCAACCCGATGAGCAATCCATCACCTGGGCACACAAATAATCATGTTGCAAAACAAAAAATGATATGCCATCGAGTTTGGGATAAATATCCCTGCTAATCAGAAAAACGTTTAGCCAAGAAAGGCTACCCCCTCCATCGTGGCACGCGTCACGCCGCGGGGGGCGGCAGGAGCTGAAATACAAAAAAATAGTGACAGCCACTGTTACTAAGTAACCACACCGTGCGTTAGACACAGGGGTGCGGTGCAAGGTACGTCTTTTTTAACCAAGACACTACAGAAGGCACAAAATACCATTTCCACAAAGCTCGCTATGCGCAGCGTGTGCTTCCAGCTCGTGACACGACCGTTTTTGCTTTGTTTCATTGTTTTCCCAGCCGTCATTGGTACAGGCTGGCGACACCCTGATTATTCCGTGACCGTATTCACTAGATCTGTGAGTCGGCAGGATCACACGACTAACACTTACCTGGTAATCGGTAGGTGCCGTTAGCCAACTAACTGACATAAGCCGGCGAGACCGCTGGCAAAGCTAGATGGTCGCCAGCTGGATGATTGAAGTCTGTCAGGCGGGCCAAGCGCGCCGAAACAACTATCTCCAGCCGACGGGTCCCGCCCAAAAACAGACAATGTATCACGTGTTCAGTAGTCCTTCCTACAAATACGAAAACCCAATATATCGGGTAGTCAGCACCTGCGGGAAACGACTGGCTATTATTTCGACTAATACCTGTAGTTGGCCGCTTAAGTCGTGTGGACTCACAGCGCTACTACGACAAGCACCCTCGTAAAATAAGTTGTTAGAAATACGATCGCAAACATCGGCGCACTTTGCGCGCCTTTTGTTTTCGTGTTGGGCTCGCTCAAGCCTAGGTTGTAGATAGTGATCCATGCCGAATGCACAACCACGTCATAACAAATGCAGGTCTAATATATTGGCATTAATGAACCTGATGCACCATCTTGGTCCATTGGTGGGGGGCTCCGGCTTCACGGCCTTCAGCCCACAAATGTAATACCCGGAATTGTGGTTTCCACGAGCCGGCGTCGACCCAGAGGACCACCGCTTTCCTCCCCAGTGTGTTGAAGTTGTAGATGTGAGGAATGCTTTATGATCCGGGGATGGGACAGTATCCTCCCCGGATGGCACCGGCACCACGAACCACAATCAATTTGCAGTCAAGTAGTGGGGTTGGGTGTTCTCTACCGTGCGAGGAGGTATCGACCCCTTTCGAGGTGCGGCGGAGCCTCGATGCCACCCCAGCCAATGATGTATCAAGCAGAGTGGAATTTAGTTTTCCATACCATGCGGAGTTGTATCGATCCGGGGGGTCAACGTTTTCGTCCCCAATTTGTTTGAGTTGTAGATGTATGGAAGGATTTCTGAACCGAGGATGGCGCCCTATCCCTTCCGTGTGATGTTCGCTTCACGAATGCGAGCCAATCAAGGATCGGTCATCGTGGGATTGATGTTTCCACATCGTACGGAGCGGTATCGACCTCGGGGATCTCCGTTTCCGTCCCCGTTATGTTGCAGTGTTTTAGATGTATGGAAGGAGTGGTGATCCGGGGATGCGAAATTACGCTCCACGGATGGCGCTGGCTCCACGAGCCCCAGCCGATCAGCGACCGGTCCGTGGGATTTGCGTTCCACACCATGCCCGATTGTATCGACCCGGAAATTGCCGTGTTCGTCCCTGATTCGTCGGAGTTGTAGATATGTGGACGGATGTCTGTCCCGACGATGACATTCTGCCGTTGCCGGGTGTGCCAGAACTTCACGAACCCTGGTAAATCAGTGATTGACACGTGCTGCTGGGGTTTCTACAACATGCTATGTGGTATCCAGCCTGGAGGTCACTGCCTGTTATAACTCAATCAATATCGAATTCGTTTTTCCTACGGCGGGGCAAGACGCGTTCGTCAACGTGCTAACAAGGCCTGCCAATAAACTGGCAACCCACCAATTACACCTTGAACCGTCGTGAGGTCCGCGTTAATTGTATCCACGACGGAACCCCACGAAGATTAATGATACAACCTATACCACAGTGTATGCCCCGCTCCTTCGTCTGGCCGCCTAAGGAACATATCACGCTATAATGCTATCAATAGTCTGACCAAAACTCGAACGTCCAACACTACACTAACCCGTTATCCCATTCTACCCGGCTTGTGCGAATGCGATAGAGACCTATTGTTATTCTCCCCCTGTCTCCCGCACGTACTTCAATAACGTTTTCGACTTCCCTCTGCCTGTGCGCTGGATTTGCAGGGCTGGCATCTCTTGCGCCGCCAACTGGGTTGCCCCCCCGACACTCCCTGAATGCAACCGTACTGTGCGGGCTCAATGCCGCCACTCCTGATCAAAACTATCCACGCAGTCTATGTCAAGGACCTTCACTCATGCAGCGTAAAACCTGTCCGTAAAAGGCACCCCCCCCCCCTGTAAATATTTTATATATTTATAGGTTGGGTTGGCGTCGGTTGGCAACGACGCTGTCAAACACGCCTCTCACTGCGTGAGCTCGACAACCGGGGTACCGTTTTTTTTTTTTTTTATGGCGGTCACCCATACTGGCGGTCTTGTTAGATCATTTGTGCGGGGTTGATAACCTCATCTCCGCACAAGGGATATTATCGTATCACGTAGTGTGTATATGGTAAGGCATCCACGAGGCAGATACGTAGTGATACCCATTGATGCCTCTGGAAGTGGCCACACCAGAAACTAAATCAATTCATTGGAGGCTGTCGTCCATATGCAAGTCCGCCTCACAGGCAGTTCTTAGCAGGACGCAGCTCACTCTCCATGCGACTCGCCCAATACCTCACGGCGCTTCGCGCTTGGTGCAGGCAATGTCTGCCTGGTTGGTGAAAACCCAACGTGCTCCGTCTCGGCATTGTAGGGATGTGAGGGTCTATGGTCATACGACTACGGCCGTGCACGATATGAGTACACCCCCCAGCAGTAGCGGGTGAACGGCAGGTAGGTCCAGCAACGCTTCGGAGGTACCCACCGGACCCCCCAGGCTCCTCTGCGTTGGCGACTCGCGTCCGAGCGATCCTGCTCCTCGCAATCGTATGGCCGGTTTTGCCGCCGTGAAACCCACCCGTACTGAATCCGCGATCAATCCGTTCTCGAACTCAACTTGGACACCCCTTCAAATAAAAGTTAGAAATTCTCGCGTCAGACAATACCGGGGTGGAACATTCTGTTGGCCTACGACTACAACTTACACGCTCGACACAACAGGAATATGGCAACGCCAGCCCCCAGAACATGGTATTTACTCCTCCTAGCATGCCTGTGCCTATCTGCCTCCTTGTGTCGAAAAGGTCCAGGACCTAGGCAACCTGATCTGCGAGTTTTTATGATGATCCGCGCGCACGATCAATCCTATTACCCGCGGCTACAATCATGCAGGGTGACGTGGGCAGTGCCCACCCTGCATACCCCTAGTGGAAAAACTTGCTTGCGGCCTAGACACCCCTGTACAGTCGACTCACTATTGATATGTACTTCGTGGCAACATTATATAAGCTCCTACAATTCTGAAAGCGCTTGGATATGGTCGACGGGGATATTTTGCAGCCCACGTTTCTCAAGTTATTTATCTGCGTACTCCACCCCACAGACACGAACGCACGAGCGTCTCCAACTCGGCGCGCTACCTTCCCCTTTAGGTTTAACCTTTTTTGCCTTGTTCATGCATTCGCCGCCGGGAAAACCTGGGGGGGAGGGGGTCAGCGTGGTCCGATAGGATACCGTGGGCGCAGCTCAAACCAAATGTCGTCGGCTCGCCGAGATCTTCCACAGTCCGTCGTGCTAGACCACAATGCTGGTGTATCCCCCGCAATTTGAGCGTCACCCACGGTGTCAGTGCCATTACCGACAGGTCTAGCAGGTTTTCTAGCCGTCGACTCGTGGGCCACTGATCGAGCAGCAGTACTTATATTATTTCGTTTCTTCGCGAGTCTACGAGGCTCTCATAGGGTGCAGGGGAATGGTATAGCCCAGGACATCGATCTCGGAGTCCCAATCCGTGCACGTATAGGGCGATATCGTATCGAAAGCCTCTGCCGGCCCGAACAAAGTACGCGATCGGAGGCGAGCGAAGCCAAAACGGATAGAGCGATCGTGTCGTTGTCTGCATGCTGCACATCAAATTAGACGATAGTAATACGTGCCTGGTAGTCGTCCATGAACACGGCGGCGGCGAAACGGCTCAAACCCCCGCCTATGGGCACTCCGGTGTTTGTGAACGAAACTCAGTGACTCCCAGAATTCCCACCGTGTAGCAGACATTGTCAGCCTCGTCTGGGACTGGTGTAACATTCTGGAAGGCATCGGACACGGCAGCCTTATTCATCAATATCGGGCATGCGTTTGGTCGGTTATGTTGTTTCTTAGGCTGACTAGTTCCGCGAAGACATTCGGGCAGCGCTTCGGCCCACAGGCACTATAACACGCTGTCCGTGTCATTGTCTGCGTTCAACCGTCCTATGGTGTTGCTATTGTGCACCTCAAAGGAGACGTCCTTCAATATCTGGAGTTTGTGCGTGGCTGTTGCTCTAAGGGGTGACGCCCTTAGGTTCCGAAATTCTCACGAGGCAGCCTTTAATAGCACTGGACATTTCTGACGTGTTATTCTTCACTGAAGATATTTTCAATATCGCTGTCAAAGCTCGGCGGCGCTGCGGTGGTTGCCATACCTCGCAGCGCGATCTCGACCCCCGGGGTGCTGCCTTCACCGGCACCCCTCTAGTGGCTACCGTGATCAATTCACCGATATCTCCAAACGGTATAGGTCTCCAAGTATTGCTGAATTCGCGCGACCTCTACCGGTGGAGCTACCATAGATCCCAAGGGTTGTGGACATGTGTCCCACGCCTCTGCAGTACTGTCTCGTCAGTATCGTGCAGCAGTGATTGTCTGCCGCGTGCATCAAGGTTGTTCCTTCCAAGTTCTGATTTGGCTTTCTGTATGTCAGTTGTGTACCATAAATTAGGTGTGCTGTCGACCACGCGACTCCCCATCAGGAAACCTCCAGCATGTCAACCGGCTACCCTTCCGCGGTTCGGTCACAGCGAAAGTGCTCTGAGCTAACCGTGGCCGGAACGTTTCACCTAGACACTGTTCTGACTACCACTGTTTCGGTCTTGCCATGTCCGTGTATTCGAGCACATGCTGTTTGGTGGCCGTCCGCCGAATAGGTGGGTTGTACGACGCTCGCTATTTCGGGTGTAGTACGGCACTGGTAAGCCTCTATTCGGGTGAAGCCTTCTGCGGTGTCAGCATAGTCGACCCGCGCTAAGGTTCGCCAACCGCCCGCTTACTCCTGCGGTGGTACCTTTGTGAAGCACCGGCTAAACTAGGGTATAACACCCTCTGGTCTCACCTTACCTACTGCGATGAAACAACAGCGCCCTCTGTGCCGATACGTTAGGATATCGGAAGGGCGTACCGGACCCTCGCTTTCAAACAGCAGCAAATGCTAGAATTGGATGAGCGTTGCGCGGGGTCAGCATATACGACGCCCGCGGAGGGTGGTACAAGCAACTCGAACTCGAGCAGCTGCAGATTATGAAGCTGGGTGGGCGTCCAGCGGGTCGGTACAAAGGTTGCGCGCGGAAGGGGGTACAGGCCGCGCACGCTCAAGCAGCGGCTGAATGGGCCTGACGAAGGGTTGGCGCAGACGACGCCCACGGAAGATAGTACAGATCCCGCGCATTCAAGCTGTGACAAGTTGTGACACCATAGGAGAGCCCCGCGGGTCAGTACAGACGACGTGCGCGGGAGGGGGAATATGCCCCTCGCACTCAAGCAGCGGCCGGCTGTGGAACCGGATAAACGTCCCGCGGGGTCGGTACTTACGACCCTCGCGGAAAGAACGTCCAGGTCCTGCGCGCTCAAGCAGTGGATGAATGAACGCCACGCGGGGTCGATTTAGATGACACCAGCCAAAGGGGTGCGGGACCCTCGGAATCAGGCAGCGACAGGTTGTGAACACTGGATGAGCGTCTCGCGGGTCGGTACAGCCGACACGCGTCGAACGTGGTACATACCCCTCGCAATCAAGCAGCGGCTGAAAAGGTGCCCCGCGAGGCCGTTACAGGCGACGCCGGTGGAAAGGGATACACGCCCCTCGCACCCAAGCAGCTACAGATTGGGAGCACTGGATGAGTGTCCCGCGGGTTGGTACAGACTACGCTCGCGCGAGGATACAGGCCCTTCGCAAGCAGGGGCTGCATGCGCGTCGCGGGGTCGATACATACGACGCCCGGGGAAAGGGGCACTAGTATCTCACATTCGAGCGCCAGCAGGTTGTCAATATTTGATTATCGTCCCGCGGGTCGGTACTGGCGACGCACTCGGGAGGGGTGCAACCCTCCCGCACTCAAGCAGCGGCGGCATGAGCGTCCTGCTGGAACGATGCATACGACAACCGCGGATGGGGAGGTGCTTTCCACTCGAGCGAAATTCAGGTTTTGATCCCGAATGAGCGTCTCGCGGGTTCGGTACAGACAAGACGGGCGGAAAGGGGTATAGGTCGCACGCAAGCAATGGCTAAATTCAAGCAACGGCTAAATGAGCGCCCCTCGAGCCCGGTACGTACGACGCCCGAGGAAAGGGTGCAACCCCCTCACGTTCACGAAACTGTAGGCTGTGAAACTAGAAGAGCATCTGGCGGGGTCGGTACAGACGACACTCGCGAGAGGGGGTACAGGCCCCTCGCACCCAAGAGGCGGCTGAATGCGCGTCGCGCGGGGTCGATACAGACGACGCCCGCGGAAAGAGCTACTGGTCGCTCGCGCTCGAGCGCGACGAGGTTGTAAATACTTGATGATCGTTCCACGGGTCGGTGCAGACGACGTAAACGGAAGGGGTACAGCCCCCCCAAACTCGAGCAGCAGCGGCATGACAGTCACGCGGGATTGGTGCGCGCGACGCCCCCTGAACGTGGTACGGGTCCCTCCCACTCGAGAAAAATGTAGGTTGTAAACCCGGATGAGCGTACCGCGGGGGTGGTACCGACAGCACGCGCGAAAGGGGGTACAACCCCTCACACGCAAGCAACGGCTTAATGAGCGACTCGCGGGCTCGGTGCGAATCACGCCTCCGGGAAAGGTACAGCCCCCTCGCGCTCACGCAGCTGCAGGTTGTGAACATAGAAGAATTTCCCGCGGAATCGGTACGGACGACACTCGCGAGAAGGGGTACAGGCCCCTCAGACTCCAGTAGGGACAGGTGGTGACCAAAGGAATAGCGTCGCACGGGTCGGTACAAACGACGTGTGCGGCAAGCGTACAGGCGTCTTACACTCCCGCAGCGGCTGAATGAGCGGTCAGTGGGATCGATACCTTCGCGGACAGGCCACCACACCCTATTCCCGCGGTGAGAAATTGTCCAGGCCGCGACTACAGCGCGGGAATTTCTAGAAAATGGATATTACTCTCTTCGCGCGACGGGAAGATGTCAGGGTCGCGTGTTGGTGTTCCCTCCAAACTTCCAAACCATGATCCTCCGTTGCATTCAGTTATAACCCCCCACGACGACACGGCATTTCGCAAGTGCACGTGTACTATGGGACCTGAACAGCAGCGGTCGCCCCACCTTCACGCATACACCCCTGAACTCAGCAGTGGCCCGGGGCCACCGTCGCTGCACACCCGGCTAGATAGGCGAGCTGACAGAAGCACACGCAGGTAGAAAACGACAGAGTAATGTGTATAGGCATCCCAGAAGCTTTCCAAGTCACATGCATGACTGCAATATCAGTAGCAATCCCGCTAGGGTATCCAAGGGCGGCCTCAACGCGACAGGGTACAGGCCCCTCGCGCTCAAGTTAATGCAAGTTGTGAAACTGGACGAGCGTTCCGCGTGGTCGGTGGAGGCGACGTACGCCGGAGGGGGTAGAGGCTCCTTACGTTTGCTCGACTGCAGATTTGAGTAGCTGGATGAGCGTTCAGCGGGGTTGGTATAGACGGCACTTATGGAGGGGGGTACAGGCCCCTCGCACTCAAGCAGCGTCTAAATGGGTGTCCCGTGGGATTGGTATCGACGACGCCCGTGGAAGGGGGTACATACTTCACGCACTCAAGCAGCGACCTTGAATACTGGATGGGCGTCCCGCAGATCGATACAGACGACATGCGCGGAAGGGGGTACGGGCCCCACGCACGCAGGAAGCGGCCAAATGAGTGTCCCGCGGGATTGGTACAGACGACGCCCGCGAAAGGGGGTACAGACCCCACGCACTCAAGCAGCGTCGAGGTTTGAACACTAAGTGAGCGTCCCGCGGGTCGGTACAGGCAACCCACGCGGAAGGGGGTACAGCCCCCAATCACTCAAGCAGCGGACGGTTGTGAATATTAATGAGCGTCCCGCGGGCTCGCGGAAGACGGTCCAAGCCCTGTGCACGGGGGTACAGGCCCCACGCACTCAAACAGCGAACGATTGATAATTTGAACGAGCGTCCCGCGGGGTCGGTACAGCCGACACTCGCGGAAAAGGGTACAAGTCCTACGCACTCGCGCAGCGGACGGTTTTGACATTTAATGAGCATCCCTCAAGGTCGGTACGAACGAACCTCGCGCAATAGGGGTTATGGTCCGTCGCATTCCAGCAACAGCAGGTGGTGAAGGTAAATGAGCGTCCCGCCGGGTCGTTACAGACGATCCACGCCAAAAGGGGATCGGGCTCTTTCCGATTGTCTTTTGTTTTTTCTCGTGTCCCACGCGCCGCTGTTCTGCGACTGAGTCCAACAGTAACATTGCAAGGCTGGTGAGGTTTTTACTTGTTGTCGAGGCTGCACTCGTTAAAAAAGACAGGCGACGACGGCCAGCGAGGATTTTATTTTATTTTACCGCAGTCCATCGAGTACATGTACTATGGGTACAGGTATACACTACTCGGTTTACTGTACTCGCACAGCAGAACATTTTCGTATACCTGTAGAAAAAACATGAAACGGCTTCGTATATACATACGTTCCTCGTACAACTTTCAACTGTGTTTGTCTGTTTGTTTGTTTGTTTGAAACAGCAATATTCGGTGCTTGCCGCATTGCCGCAAAGTCAGGGACTACTATTGTGGCTCCCAAAGCATGATGTGCGGGCCGAAGGACAAAAGGTGCGTTTTCAACGAGAACATATGGGTGCGTCGACCGGTCGCCAAGCGCGCCTCATCCTAGTGCTGCGGTTCGCGTCTGATTGATACAACCGGAACTTAATTATCCTGCGACACGAGTTCGAACGTTGAAACAGGCCACGAATCGATATCCGCTCCTGATTTTACTCGGTGACGGACTCTCACTGTTGAGCGGGCTACCTTTGGTTTGAGAACCCGGCTCCACCGACATCTTAAGTCTCTCCTCCCTACACCGTGTAGAACCGTCTTCCGGAAGTGGCACGGCAACCCCCCCGGATGGCGCGGACTGCACGAACCCCAGCCAATCAGTGATCACCCAGAGTGGGATCGGGCATTCCACGACACGCGAGGAGGTATCGACCCGGATGATCACTTCTGTCGTCCCGGAGTGTCATAATTTCACATGTAAACAACGGCTTATGATACGAGGATGGCCCCCTGCCCTAATCGGGTACGTTTGGCCCCACAAATCCCAGCCAAGCAGTGACAAGCCAGAGTAGCTTGGAGGTTTCCACACAGTGCGGGGTTGTATCTACCCGGGGGGCCGCTGTTTTGATCTCCGGTTGGTCGTTGTTGTTGATTTATGGAAGCATTTATGATCCGGGGATGGGGCCTTGCTATCCCCGGGTGCGGCGGGACCTCGACGTTTCCCCAACTGGCAACCCCCGCCGCACGCACCGCGCCCCCCCCCATTGGCCAAGGGCGAGCGTGGGCGCCCCCTCGAAAAACGGGATTGGGGCTCGGAAAACGTTGGGTTGAAAGACGTTTCCCTACTGTTGTTTATTTGATATTGGTAAAACGAAAACATGAATCATGTACAACTACAGTCATCACGAACGGGGGCAGCGAGCTCAAGCAGACTAATAACATAACGGTATCCAGCATTCGCCCTGCAGAAAACAGGACACTCAGTAGAGCTTGGCGTCGGCTCGACTTAATCCACCGCCTGCTGAAGATATTTGTCGGACTAATAGTTTGTCATTTCTCGGAGGTGACGACTGTCCGACTTATTCGGTTTACATACTTAGTTGTAATAATATCTGTTGAATGCGCAATACGAACCCTTTTTGGTTGGCCTCCCGCGAGCTGGGAGGGCTGTTTGGGCTTGTTTAGCTCGTCTGACTTACGTCCTCAACTCGGCTGGCCATCAGCCGGCTTCATCAGTTGACTTGATGACCAACGTCAGCTTAGATGGGTAACGGCACCCACCGATTAGGTGTTAGTCGATAACTCGTGCGGGCTCATATTTCGGACATTTGACCGAATGCTAGCTAAAACGGTCTTGTGATTCGCGGTGGACCTTGCTTTATCCTTGCATTGTTACATTAAAGGGTGACAAAAACGAAAAAGCCAAAATAATATACAAAGTAATTCAAGAACGACGAGGGTCATGCTCATGCCGGCGAGTTTTCAGCAGTCCGTGCTGCACATCATGGTTTATATACTATTCCCGCAAACCCCACCTAGGCCGCGTAGCGCGGCTTGGCGATACCGTTATCAACGACCAACACTGCAACAACGCCCAGCTCTCGTACAGACAAGGAACACGTAAGGTACCTTGTCTTTCTTGATGCCGCTATGTCAAGGAAAAGGGTGTCCGCCGGCGTGTGGCTACTCCTTCTCTGAAGCTCGTGACTCGTGCTACGATCATAAGGAAAGCACCACTATTTTCTAAGGCTCCTACGTTGGCGAGGTCTATACCCCACCCTACCACCGCCTTTGAGGGGCAGTGGAAGGGAAGCCCGAAGCAGTCAGGTGAGTTAGGTATCTAATGAATCACCCTGTGATATTGACCGGATCCAAAGGCAGTTGGAAATTCCTCGGTTGATGAGCTTACGGTTACAGTAGGACAAAATACGTGTCTCAAACATGGAACCCCTACTACCGTTGTTGCACAACTCAGATCACACTGCTTCCCCTTCCGCAGGTTCTACACCTAGTTTTGCCAGGAGAACAGGGGGCAGCCACTGGCGCAGAATAGCATCAGCAATCTTGACCGTTTCTGGGCTGACTTCGTCCTCGAACTTCCTTGCGGTTGTATCAGTCTTGGCCTCTTCTCCCGGGTGCTGGTCGACGTGCGTGGGCGTGAAGCGGAGGTCGTTGGCAGCTGCAGCTTCTGCGGCGTTGTTGACAACCTGATACGGAAGCTGCAGGCCCACTGAGTCGAAAAAGTGGTATTGCCATTCCAAGGGGTCAGCCATGGCGTCGCTGTACCAAACCTCTATCGACTGGTGTGGGAGCAAACCAGAAAAGAGGATATGGCGAACAGCCATCCACTGGCAAATAATCGGTAGTTCTGTGGCGACAAAATCTTCCAATTCGCCGAGCTCCTTAGTCGAGTGCACCTTTAGGTGGAAGTACGTGCTAACAACAACTGGTCTTGGATCTCTGAAGACAACAAGCTGTAGCCAGTCGTCGGTGACGTCGCAGTTTGCTTCTTGCATGCATCGCCATAAGCCATCGATGTTCTTCGGCCGCGTGTCATCCGCGAATGTGCAGGCTGACGATTCGCGATGATGACCCGCTATAGCGGAGGGTGCCAACTCGATAGCTCCATTGTGACTGAAGGCGCAAGTATCCGTGTTCACTGGAAGGGAATGCTTGCCATCCTTGGACAGGGAGATCGTCACCCTTACGAGCAAGAAAATAATCCAACGACAGGCAAGCACGCAAGGGAAGCGTTAAAGGGGGAAGTGGAGCACGTCACTTTCAATATTGAGGTACAACTCGTGGCGATACTGCTACCACCGTATAAAACGTGTGATAAGATAGCATACCCTCTCGTAGGACAAAATTCCAAGCTGGTTTTATCGAGAACGAGCAGGGTGCTAACGCCAAGCGACGGGTCTGTGAAACATTCTCGAACACCAGTTTTCTAGAGCAGCAATTGTGGTTGTGCCTATAGCCCTGGGTTTGGAGCAACTATTGATGGGCTCGAATATGTTTACCAAAGGGGGTACTGTATCACGTGTTACACGATACGTTGAAAAGGGGAGGGCTCGAGCACGGGCCAATAATGTCACATTTCGCGTATAAAGAATATTACCATATTTTGTTGCGTACGTACAAGGGAAATGTATACAACAATGGTGTGCGACAGTATAGTGGGTCGATTTGCTGCAGTTGAAGTAGTTTTATTTCCGCGTTGAGCGTACACATCTCCGATGCGCATCCCGTTACTGTGTATTCATCGTCCAAAACAGTAGAACCTTAACCCAAAGCTGAAGAAAGTGACTTTATCGTAGGCCATGGTTGCGGTAGTGTCACTTTCCAGTGGAGGTCTGGCTTCAAATACGCTTTTTTCCATCCCGCATCTGATGTTTCCCCTAGAGTACTTACCGGTAGCCATCTCGTTCCCTTGGGTAGCTCATATCCGGGGTCGCATAGCGTGCGATCCTCCCGCCCCTTCGACTACTGTGAATGCCTTCTTTTTATCAGTATATTGTACGTACACAAGCTATTCGACGGTCTCTGCAGTTAATATTTGCACAAGATAAGGTGTCTCTCGGGGTGGCGCAAACTAGCATTAGTATTCGTACTGCATACAAGGGCTCCGCTCCGCGGGCGGCTGACGCCGCCCGCTACGCTCGCGCAAGGAAAGGGGCAGAAGAGGCCCATGATGTATAGTGCAAGCAAAAAAAGCACCCACTTGAAAATGCCAAGAGGTTCATGGTAAGAGGTTCATGGTGCACAGCGAAGAAACGGTGGACTTGGCATGCATGCAAAACATGCTCGGGATGCACATTAGCTCCATGCTCCAGGACAACCAAGAAGCTGTATGATCGAAAGAGAAAGCACAGCAACACGGCTCACAGCACGGTGCTGCGCTGCCTGCTGTGGTGGGTGTGACTTGTGCCTTCGTGAGTATGTGTGGTAGTACAACAACAACGAACGGTGGTATATGAAAGAGAAAGCACAGCACAGCACGGCCGTCAACTTGTGAAGTACGAACAACAGGAAAACAACAAAACTGAGAAAGACGTACACATGTGTACGTACGTACATACGAGTGCGCGTACGTACTCGTACTCGAACAAAACGGCACAAGCGAAAAACAAAAAACGAAAAAAAAATCCATCGAGCCGATTGCGCCGCAAAAAAAAAAAAACGTTGAGACGTCTTTCGCGTTCTGTCAGCCTTGATGCTCCCCGTCCCTCCGCGATCACGTCGCCATCGATTCGGTCCGGGTTGAGCTCCACTGCCTCTCTGCCCCAGTGAGCCCCGTGGCCCGCTTCGCATAAAGCCCGGTGCTCACCGTGGCACTCGTTCGCCCGCTCCATCATGAGGTGTTCAAATCGCCTGGTTCTCTATCTAAAAATAATAAGTGTTCTGAAAAATAAGCACCGCTTGAATGTTCTTTTACACTAATAAAAGACCCTTATAATTATGACATACTGGATTGATACAGCAAGCAGCAATGCAGAAAAAGGCCCTTCATGCTTCCCTCGTGTCTCGGTGGACACGCCACGCCTAGCCACGAAAAAGGCGACCGCGCTCCTTCTGACCCCCCCCCCTCTACTGGCCAGCGCCCTCCCATACTCGCGATGGCGCCGGGCTCGCCCACGCTGCCGTGCTCTCTGGGCACACACACGAACCCAAACCTGAAAGAGGAAAAAGTCTCTCGACAACTAAAGTATATATATAGGGAACAAAGAGAGAAAGCAACGCTGAGCAAGTAATGACGGGAGGCGGTGTCGAAGTGGGAGCTCTGAGAGCGCAGCGATGGGGAATCCCTGAGCGAGATATTAGTAAGGAAGTCTAAGTCAATACTACTGTAGTAACGAAGTTTAACCACCGTGGGCACCAGAGACGATATGCAGGTGCATGTAATGACTGTACCGTGGTATGCATACACATAAAAACGCACCACTTAGGACCGAATGTATACCATCTACGTAGTCTATTCTTAAGATAGTATAGTTGTTGCCAGGAGCTCGCTTGACGGTATGTTTGTAACTGTCATCAACTTGAGTGCGTCGGTGGATGGTGAACGGTAGCTGTTCGTGTTGTTGCTCGTCGACAAAGTATGTTCCATGGTCACGAACAGGCGCCAATACTACAGTGCTGTGGTATACAATCGAGCTACGTAGCTCGAGAGGGGTCCCTGTACTATATCAACACAGCAGCGACAGTGCAGCAGCAGCAGCAGTAGTTGCGGCAGTCAACGGCGTACAGTTGGGCCCTCTCGGTGCTGTCCAGCGTTGGTACTGTGCCGCTGTACAATCTCGCTTCAGGACATTCGCGTCAGGGGATCGGCGTCGGCCAGCGGAATGGGATCCCTACAGTAACAAAGCACAATACAGAAGCACCAGCGGCACCAGCGGCACCAGAAGCAGCATCAAAAGAAGCAACACAGCAGCAGTCGCAGCGGTGGCCCCTAGGCTCACCGTTCAACGGCGCGCAGCTGGGCCCTCTTCGTGGTGTCTAGCGCGGGTGCTGTGCTGCTGTTCGATGCTAGTGTTTGTACATGGGACACACTACTGATGGCATCGATTCAACCAAGTGTTATCCCCGACATCCCGAAGAGATGGCACAATAGAATGCACACCAGGAGACCCAGTTCAGTTATGCGCGGCGACGTTGTGTCATCGCTGTGACTAGGCGGGTGCTGAATGCGTTGGTCTAGGCGGCCGTTCTGTGACTGACGTGTTGTGGTTATGTCAAACTAGTGGGTTGTGAAAACAAACAAAGTATACACGTATATCGTGTCCTTCGAAGGTGAAAACTAATTAATGACTTGAATTCGTATGAATTAATTAAAAAAATGGCGTTGTATCGTAGGCTTTGGAGAATGTACGAAACGGGAGCCGGGTGTCGCAGGAAATATAATGATTTCTTCCCGCAGGAAAATACTGTGTTGATTTGAAGGGGCTGCGGAAAGTTTGGTCCAGTGTGTTATACTGCTTGCCCTGGCGGTAGAGTTGCGGCAATCAATGTAAAAAAATAATATTATGGTGGTATGAATACAGCGAAGTGATGTACACGATAGGGAGTCACACTATTAATACTGGCATTGCAACGTGAGCCTCCGGAAGTACTACAAATAGGCACTTTCCTGAAGAACGTAGACTAGTTTACACAATGTGGACACAACAGCCTAGCGCTCCATTACGTGCTATACGTAGTAGTACACTGGTGTCTAGATAAACAGGATGAACACGATAATAATAGCAGGTATTAGCGTTGCGAGGTAACTACAGTACGTAAAGTATTTGTCAACAATGATGTACTCGTATTATGGTAGGTCAATATATTGATGCACTCATTCCTTGTGTAGTTTATATATGTGCTTAAGGCCACGGTGGTTCTATAGCGTTCCCCATCCCTGGGTTTCAGGTTGACTTTAATTTATATATAATAATTGATCGGAATATAAATCGGCGCCACGATTTTAACACGCTATATTTGCGTCTTCGGCTGGTTCGTGCCTACCGGAGATCGACGGTGACCCGACGGTGTTTTGTCACAACATCTTGCCTTTCCCTCGAGAGTTGCTTGACGCGGGTTCTCAACAGAAGCTTGCACCTCGACATAGAGGTGCTGCAGTGGTCGAAATTGGCCGAAATTTGGGATGCACGAACGAGACAAAAACAACCCCCAACTGAACGTTTGCACTTCACTTGCGGACAGCTACTACTGTAGTACAGCTCCTCACAGAACACTACAGACCCCGAAATTGAGAGATGCTCCTGGCGGGGTGTGGGAGCGCGTCGGGTGCGCCAGACAGCAGTCATAGGCAGCCAAAACCGACCCACGAGGTGTTTTTGTGAACTCGAAATTGCGAGCCAGTAGCACAAAAAGACTTGGATAATTGCTAACATGTTTAATTTCACGCGCGGGGGCATAGTACAATGGCTACATCACCGATCAATAAAATATTTCGAAATTGATTGCTGTTCTCCGGGCGGATCATACAGTAATATACCAAACGTACGAAACTTAAAGATGTTTTACTAGGTTTACGCAATAAATCCATACTTCGTACAAGTATGACAGCTAAAACACAACGTATTTCCCGATCAAGGTAAACTTTGTTGCAGACATTGCTTGAGGCACAAGGAGACGATCGATGTAAGTTGCATTGCCCACTTCATCACCCACCAAGAGATATACCAGGTACAAAAAAAATACGATCTGATACTTTAAGTAAATAATAACCAAACCGGCAGTATTACTGTGATGCCCCGCTCAATTTTGCAAATATCGGACTCACATTTTAACCTCGTGTTTTAAGAATACGCTAAAAAATGTATTCCGAATCGTCCCTTTTTGTTTTTCGCTTTTCAAACTACAGTAGTTAAAGTCGCTTTATTTTCACGTGTTTTTGGGTAGCCGAGCGTACAGTGACGCTGACCCTGGCCTCGTGTGTCCTGCTGCTGCTGCTGCTGCTGTTCCGTTGCTGTTGTTGCTGCGGTCGCCACAACTGCTGCTGCTGCCGCCGCTGCTGCTGCTGCTGCTGTGTATGCTGACCAATGTTTTTCTCAAAAAATAAAGAACCCAAACGGCACGTATACGTAGATGTTCGATCTTGTTGGTTGAGCACAATCAGTATTCCCCCAGCGTGATGCATAGCTGATTTGACTACTGCAGATACCGAGGTCGCGCCTCATTATCACCCATTAGTACTGTTGTAACGACGTTGCGGTTCGATCATATTGCCGTTGTGACCCTGGGATTCGAAAAGCTGGCGTATTTGACATGCTGTTTGTTTAAAACGGCCGGTTGACCTTGTCTATTTCGTACTTATGGTCCGCATTTCGCTCAGAACTGAAGCTGGTGCAGCAGCGGCATCGGCGAGTAAATTCACTGCTTGGCAAGCGCGCACGCTGGGTGAAGCAGTGCGACCACAACTAACTGTCTTCCTGCCGTTCGACAATAAAACAATCACTATTAGAAAGCAGCCAGGGGTCCCCCTCCCTTCCCCATGGCCGTCTATTCCGTACAAAGCAAAACCAAGCGGTAGACTATACTGGTACACGTGTTAGCAAGAGGTGTTGCCCCTGTGCCAGGCTGCGTAGCCGATTTAACGGCAGCAGTTGTACGCCGCGTGTCAGGCGTAGTAGTCGGTTCATCAACGACCTGCCTGCGTGTTACTGCATTTGTACGCCTTCTCGCCATATAGAATGGACGGTATACCAGGCTAATTAACTGAAAGGACGATGCGTGTGCACGGATCTACATAATTTGACTTTTTCGTGGCACGTGTCGCGACATGCCGCGACACGCCACGGACGCTACCGTGGCACGCCGCGACACGTGCCGCGGCATTTCGCGACATGCCGCGGCATGTCGCGACAAGCCGCGACACGTAGGGTTAGGGTTAGGGTTAGGGTTAGGGTTAGGTTAGGGTTGGCGACACTCGCCGCGACACTCCCCGCAACACTCGCCGCGACACACCGTGGGCTGTCGCGACATGCCGCGACATGCCGCGGCGTTTCGCGGCACGTGTCGCGACATGTCACGACACGTGTCGCGACACGTGCCACGAAAAAGTCCAGTAATGTGCATCCCTCTGCGTGTGTCGACGCCCTGTCTCTGCGAAGAGCGACGCAGACGTGGCACTGAAGTGTCTGTGAAGACCACCTCTAAATAATAAGAAAACGCATACCAAATAGTTTGAAAAGGCGCTCATGCGACCAGTATAGAATGAAGACTGACCTCAGAGATCAATAGAAAGTGTAAAGAAGACAAGAGGAGTGAGATAGAGAATAGTGGAGCGATCGAGGTCAGGGATGCCTCTAACTGATCATCACGAGACAACGTCGATACTACAGACATATGTACTCTGCCGTAGCCCATACCGTCCCTTGTAATGTTCTCTACAACGTTCTACAGTAGTAACGTTCTACTAATGTCAACGTTCAGCGTCGTCACTGATGGTGACGCATTGGATATACAACAGACCGTACTACAGGGATCGCCATCTGAGAAATAACTGTTTTTCCTCGAACATCTACATACCAGGTATATATGCTATCTGCTTTTTCCAGTTGCAACAAAAACAAAATGAAAAGAGCCGACAACCAAGAACTGTATTTTCAGCTGTGAAAGAGGCCGACAGCCGCGGCTTTCGTGGAAACGCACAGTCGGGCATCACTACAGCAACACTGGGGTACGTTTGTCGCAACCCCCGTCTCAGCTGATTCCTCGTGAGCAACACACGATGGTTCGATCTGGCAACGAGGCTTGTGTTTCCGTGTTGCTGAAACTGTGCAAATCGTTTGTCCCAGCTACACTCGCAAGGAAACGTAATAGGTTTTGATCCAGCATCTCCACCCAACGAAAATGGGGTCGCGAGGCGTCCCACGTCCCACGGGGTCATTGTAACGTCATCCGTTTTTAAGTTCGATGCTTGCATCGCTGGTGGTGTCAATCGCCTCAAACTCGTTCGTACCAGAAGTTGGTGGAATCGCGGCGCGTCGGTTTTCATCTACATGACCCTCGCGGGTCAGAGGCTGACACCTCGCTGTTGGAGGCTTTGGTTTCGCTGCGACGGCTCGAGGTCGCTGCAGAGGTCGGAGAAACCACTTGAAGGGCTGCAGCTTGTCGAGGGTCGCCTTGTCGAGGGATAACAGACTGGCGTTCGAAGGCGATCCCTGGTCTGTTTTGTTGATATTTAGGGGGAACATATCTCTCTCTTGGCGAATCTGGACGGACGGCAGCCCCACCTTTGAAGGGCGACACCATTTTTCTCGCCGAGTGCTCTCCTCGAACCCTCTGGTAGCCACGCCAAATGTTACGCGCACCCCTCCCCCCTAGGTCGAGCACACGTTGCGCGTACAATCAGCAGACTCTGCATAAGGTTCACACCATGATCCACATGCTCATAACCTGACACAATGACGATGTGTCGAGGCTCTGTCTCTGTGGAGAGAGATGACAGACGAGGCATCAAAGTGTCTGTGAAGATCACTTCGTGACGAAGAAAAGTTCTACAGTAGTTTGAAAAGGAGGTTATGTGGCCATACTGGGAAGAATATTGATATGAGAGATCAACAGGAAAGGCGAAGATGAAGAGAAAAGAGAAGAATGGAGGGGAGTGGAGAAAAGTAGAGGCGTAGAGGCTGGTGAAGTAACCTGAAGAATCTGCAAATGAGAAGAGCTGGCGATGCTTTCTGTAATCGACGATGATGACGAAGATTGCTGCCGTAGCTATTGTACGTAGCAGCAAGTGAAGAACTGGTAGTCCTCGTATTATGTCGGAGGTGCTAGCTCCTTAGTAGCAAGAGGTGTTGCCCCAGTGTCAGGCCGATAGTAGCAGGCAAACCGACAGGAGTTGGTTCCCCCGTAGTAGGCCAAGTAGCCGATTCAATAACGACCTGGCGGCGTGATGCAGCGGTTGTTGGTCTTCTCGCCAAATAGAATGGGCGAGGGTGACTTTTCCTTCCAAGTCTAAATGCGTGCTTCCACGTGAAAGCGTGAAGCCGTCGCTGGAGATGGATACCTAGGTGTAGGCCGGATGTGGTCCCCCCGATGCTTCGCTGAGTAGCAGATTTGTCAACGACCTGGCTGCGTGCTGCAGCACGTGTAGGTCTGCTCGTCGAAACGCGCACGAGGGAAAATATATGTGTACGTAGTTCGCACTTGTTAGCATGAAGAAACGGTTTTAATAACGACTTCGGGCGTATGAATAGCGTGAACCGGGCTCAAAACTAACTTTGGTTGGGATGGCGTAGAAACAGTGGTATCGTAACGTTATTCGTGCTTTACAGCATGGAAACAGTGTGGAAACTACAGTAGCTTCACGTGTGGTGAGCAGAAATTGTTGTGTGACGTGTTTCGCGGCGACAGCTTCAAAGTCTGATAGTATCGAAAACTAATATTTGCGTGCGATGTCACAACAATAGCCGTGTGGCTTATTTTTGAGCGTACGGCGTGAAAACAATGTTGGACGTAGAAGTACGAGCTTCGCGCATAAGAGCGTAAACCTGGACTCGTGTCCCACCGAGATCGCGTAGTGACCCACCAAGTAACCTTTGAAGTATCCCGACAGTAGCAGGGGGCGGGTCACGGGCTGACCTCCACCAGATATATACAGCCTACATGGACGTGATGTTCGTAGTGGCAGTCATTGAATACATGTGATATTCCCACAGCTTAGATATATCACAATCTGTATAGGTTGTGTAGATACGATTGACGAATATTCTGTACGCGTAGATTATCTAGATCCAATATTTGCAGATATGCCGTGCTCTACAAGATACGTTCCTTACGAACCCTTGCCACGGAAAACATGTGCGTGCGGAGACCCGTGACATACAGACATCACCCGTCAACCAATATCAAGAGTTCGCAGATCATACTCATTAGAGTTATAACGTACGAGCATCTTCCCCGAAAAATCTAGACAATGCAAGGGGGATATGGCCTGATCTGGTCTGTCTGATGTGTAAATATTTCTCAAATAGAAATGGTTGGCACAGCTTTCGCCCGACGAAAGCGATTTCTCTCGCGTGGTCGTTGGGTACCTCGGCACACGGGGGGCGGGGGGTGATTTCATACCTTTCAATCGTTCCGCAGGGACATCTTGCCTCGCTGGCGCCTATTGCTGGCTCGAAGACCATTCGTCGGGTGACGGCTCGACCCGGCAGATTTGTATCAATCTGTCCTGCATGTATCACATCCATCACACAACTTTCCTCGCCTGTTCACGAAACGCGAGAGTAGGAACACCAAAGCAACAAAATGCTCTTAGAAACAATCGACAACTGGCAGCGATCAAATTGTAGAGGAGTGCGATGTTATCAAGCGACTGGGAAGATCGTGCAGCAGTACCACAAGCCTCGAAATCCTACGCCCGTGTGGTAGATTAGTACGTTCCAGGTTGGACACACACCCCACCCCGGGCAGCTCGCGCTACTTCGTGTGGTTGTTGCAGCAATAGTCCAAGACTGTCGGCCACTTCTTTCTGTAGGAAGCCCCAAAAACGATAAAGAGCCCCGCAGTCCCGCTACGGTGGAAGGAATCGGTTTAGCGCGAACATGCTCGGATGAAGGGTGCTCTCGGCTGAGGAAACACCCAAAATTCTTGCAATATCGCTTGGAAAGCCTACTGTCGTACAGAAGGTTGTTTGTGGTATGCCTTCTAGCAGAACACGGGACCATTCGTCTGGTTTTGCGTACACATTTTCCCCAAGCTTGTTTTTTGTGAGAGTTGGAGCCCCTCATGTGGATGAAACATACTACGTAGGTAGGGACAACATCAAGTGGGGTAGATCGATGTAAAGCCGGAGGTTGTTCATGAAGGGAGTTAGACGTACATACTAGGTGATTATCCTACTTGGGGTTCCCTTGTGTTTACGCCTTCCTTCTGGGAATGCTTATACGCGACTAGATTTGAAACTCATTCATCGTCGGAGGCACATCACAATAAAATAAATATAGTCGGCACCACGCTCATCATTAGGTGTGGCTTCCCTACAGAGCTGTACCCGCACCCATGCTCCGGCGACCACATGTTTATATTTAGAATTAGCTCATATATACAGACGCTCCCTAAGGTAGGAGTAACATCTATCAGGCATGTCGTATGAAGCTCATCACTTGAGAGGACTACGTCGTATTCAACAACCGATTCAGACGAATGCTACGGTAGAGGTGTACCTTGTTTGTCTGAGGCTCCTCACTTGATGAGCTCTATCGCCCCGGTGGTCTAACAGGTAGCCACGAAGCCAGTTAGGTTGGAAGTCGAGGGTTCGAGTCTCCGTATGGAGCTTTTTATTATTAAATGACACCAACTGTCGAGAGCTCATATTATAGCGTGGGTAAGCGCAATTCGACGAGAGTTGGCGAGGGGAGAAAGTGCTGAAATCTTCTCGCGATGAAAATGCAAGGCAAGGACCGTAGTGGGGGAGGAGGACGAAGAGCCCACTTTGTGACCCCGGATCTGAGTTACGACTAGGAAGGAGAAAGAAAGGAAGGGCGAAGAAAATAAATGGGATGGAAACAAAAAACACACACACAAATATACAAATAGTAAGCCACGCCTCAAAAGTAAAAAGTAAGGCAAAAAGCAAAATGCGAGAGCTCTCAAGGAATCCCGTTCCCCGGGGGGAAAGGCTCATTTTCCCCCTTACTACCACCAAAGATACACCGATCGCGACGGTAAAGCGAGATATGATTTACTTAGCGATAAAAGTACCCTAATAATGTCCCTTGCGAGCAAGCATTCAACCATCCATCACATCCGCACAACAACGATGGTGCTAGAAAAAGCAATGAGGAACCAATATTTATACCCTCTTCGCCTCTCAGGGGATATCAAACTCCCTCAAAACAACCAAAATGTAAAATACTTCCACGTGCACGTCAACGTTCGGACGCGATACAACTAGTATGTTCCAATCAGCATGCTCTACTCAAAAACATTCCCCAAGAAAATAATGATCGCTTCGTTTCCCATTGTTCATCCATTTCAACTCAACGCAAGCCTACTCCTCTACATTCCAACCAAAACAACACATTAAAAACGGTAACTTCAAAACCCACCCCATGTTCGTGAAAGTTAACTCAGCAGTTAGCGGCGGCTGTGGTAGCGGCGGTGGCGGCGATGGCGGCAGGACAGGGCCCAGCATACAGCGCACATCCGACACTTCCGGTGGCGTCGATGCGGCAACGTGCAAGGTCACCCCCCCTCTCCCGCTGTCAGCGGCGGCGCCACCAGCGAGGTGCGAAGGGGCTCCAACGCCATTTCCTGCGAGGACACCGACCTCGACACTCGCACTCTGGTATTTCGCGCCATCGCGCATCCAGCGCAGAGGACTAGCTCTCCCGTGACGCGGATGCCACCTTGTCTTGCCGCTGCCCTCGAAATAGGTCCGTTGGCATGGGCATCAAATACTGGAAAGGTGTCAACGTCTATCTCAAAGACGGGGCTCTTACTGATTACACAGTTCCGTTTGTTCGGAGCCGATACTGCGATGGCCATCCCGAATTTAGCAACAGGGAGCGTGAGGGGGGCACGGGATATTAAGGGGGGAACCAATGTCGTAGACTCTGCACACTGTCTTACAGTGGGCGTGAGGGGAAACCCATTCTGGGATAGTGACTATTTTCCAGTTCTTACTGAACGCGCAGGCGGGAGATAATCGTCAACACACACTCCATTTGCTTCTCGGCAATAGGCGGGGGCGGGAGGAAATCATCTACCTTCACTTCGTTGGTCTCTACAGCAGTAGTAGGCGGATGCGGGACAGGGGGGGGCACAGGGGGGGACACGGATGTGGCTGCAGCTATCTTCACTGGGTGTGAGGGGAAAGCTCTGGTAGCACGTACAGAAGAGCTTGTGGTACCACGGGAGAAAATGATATTGCCCCCCAAGACGTGCACTCCAGTCGCGTCTATTAACAGTGTGACGGCGTGCTTAGCCTATACCGCGTACAGGGAGAATAGGTGAATGGCGAGGCCGTCCACCACTTAAAATTGCGGTAACTGTACACGGACAGCTGTATCGCAGTGCAACATATATATCATAAAAACACTGCTATTATGTATGTCTGTCTATCTGTCTGTATTTGGGTAGCGCTATCCAGAGAGGTTCAGGCCCGCCTTGCCCAATGGGTAGGGAGGCTGGGCGCCACAACCAGCAGAACACCGGACCCCACGCCGCGCCGAGCCGTCGTCGTGGCACAATCTCAAAGCAGTTCTGACAGCCATGTAGCCAGTATGGCTACTGACATACGAATTAAAATCACAGTTCCGGCCGCTGATTGGTTCGGTAAATGCATTCCAGAGGCCAGAGGCCACTGGCTCTTTCTACAAGACTTGTGGTGCTGAATAGAGCCATCGTGGTTCCACCACACATGGGGACAATACGGTCCCATCCCCTGTTCGAAAATTCTTCCATACATCTACAACTCCTAAATAAGTCGGGGACGAAAACGGACAACCCCCGGGTCGATACCTCCACCCAAGGTGTGGAAACTTCAACCCCATTAGCTGATATATGGTTGAATGAGGCTCATGGAGCAAGCGCGCAGCGAGAAGAGCCCCCCGGGACAGCGTCGAGGTCCCTCTGCACCCGGGGACGATATATTCCCACCCCCGGGGTAATAACTCCTTTCATTCGTTTACAACTCCAACGAACCCGGGACGAAAACGGATATATCCCGGGTCGATACCGCCCAGCAAGGTGTGGAAACCCCAACACCACGGGCTGGTTTACGGTTGACTGGTTCTCACGGAGCCAGCGAACGGTGATAGCTGCCCCTCGGTGCCACGGCAAAGTCCGGCCGCACCCGAGGATGATAATTTCCCATCCCGGGGTCAGAAATTCTTCTATACATATACAACTCCAACAACCCGGGGACGAAAACGGAAACCCCCAGGGTCGATACCGCTCCGCATGGCGTGGGACCCCCAACGCCACGGAATTTATGGTTGGCTGGCTATCATGGAGCTAGAGCGAGGTGAGAGTAGCTGGGCAATGGCTAGGTCCCGACGCACCCGGGAATGATAAGGTCTTATTCCTGGATCAGAAATCCTTCGATATATCTACAAATCCAACGAGCCGGAAACAATAACGAGCACCTCCAGGGTCGATACCGCCCCGCATGGTGTGGACACCCTAACCCCACGGAATAATTTGAGGTGTTTGCTCTCGTGGTGCCAGTTTGCAGCGAGAGCAGCCCCCCGGGACAGCGTCGAAATCCCGCCGCACCCGGATACGATACATTCCCATCCCCGGAGTCAGAAATCCTTCCATACATTTACAACTCCAACGAACACGGGACGAAAACGGATACCCCCCAGGTCGATACCGCCCCGCATGGTATGGAAACCCCAACCTCATGGGCTGATTTACAATTGGCTGGCTCTCGTCGAGCCAGCACGTGGCGAGAGTAGCCCCTTGGGGCAACGGCAAGGTCCCGACGCACCCGGGAATGATAAGGTCCCATCCCTGGATCAGACATCCTCCCATACATCTACAACTCCAACGACACGGAGACGAAAACGGACATCCCCCAGGTCGATACCGCCCCGCACGATAGTCCTTACTTTTCCGTTCAGAGTTTTACATCCCAGCACTAATGGGAAATGTAGTGCTAGCACCACCGGCGGAGCTGTGGCCGTACCGCTAGTCGAGTTAACAATCCCTACGAAAATACCATGTTTAACTGTACCATGACCAGTCTTGGCCCACTCCTGTCCGTTGGAGGGTGCCTTGCGATTGAACGCGTTTGCAGTGTCTCGGTCATGTGATTACTACAGTAGCTCCGCTATCACACGTTCATACCTTTGTATCGAAGATCGCTACACCTGAGTGACCAACAAAGCATACCCAGACTTGCCTCCAGGCACACAATGTGACGTTAGCAGGTGCAGGGCCGTTTGACCTCTACCGGGGCACTACGGCCAGGCTCTCGCCACCCCGGTTGGTGCTGCTGTTGGCTACCACTTCTCCAGGCCCTTCCATGCTGCAGCTGCTGCTGCTGATACTGCTGCTGCAGTTAGTGCTGCTGCTGCTGCTGCGGGTACTGCTGGTGCAGGTGCTGCTGCTGCTGCGGGTTTCGGCTGGTGCAGGTGCTGCTGCTCATACTGCTGCTGCAGTTAGTAGTGCGGTTGCTGCTGTTGCTCCTGGCCAGATCCTCGGTTCCCCTGTCCTCTCCTTTGGTGCCGCCTCCAGCCCTTGCTCCATCGCCACCACGCTTCGTCCCACGTTCGACGCTGACAAGGAGAGCGTGCACATTCGCCCCTTGCTCCTTCTTCCTTCCTTCATCCCCTCAACAAGGTCTCGCCGGGCTTGAGAGTATGCCGAGTATGCCGCTTGCTATATTTTCCGCCATATTTGGGAGATGAGGGTCGCTCTACGAATTCGCTGCCCCTAGCCCACAGAGTCTCAATTGACACGTGAGCGTGATCGACGTTGTCTGGCGTGAGAGGTCTTACGCAGTAAGGCAAGGTAATCAGCACTCTGGGCGAAGGTTGGAAGAACGCTTGTGCTGGATTATATTGAGGAGGAGAAGCGAGTTCTCCTGGTACGTCAGGCGTCGGTACCAATGACAGTTACATCCTGGACGAAAATATCATCTGGAATAAGCATGCCTTTTTCGTACCACATACATATTTCCACGTATTCCACCGCACATTGCTACGAGTATGCGATACTCACAGCTCATCACAGCTGGTATCCAAGCATACTCCACAGCTTGGGCTTAAATGTTGTTGACGGGTAGGGAGTTGACCGGTAGGGAATTCCCATATTGAAGAACTACCCAAACTTGTTGGAATAACATTTTCGAGCCACACTTGTTTCCAGGTTGCTGAAGCCATGGGGGAGTGTTCGCTTGTTGTTGATGATAGGTATAATATTTCTGTGCAGTATTGATAGTAGCCTGTTCTATGGATGCTCTAAGTACGGCGTAATATATGTCACGGTGTGTCGTCCACGTATTGCCGATGTCTTCTTACTCGAACAACCCTGCAAATAGCAGTACGGCGAACCTATTGAGAAATAAATTTCGCTGTTCAACGAACGGTTGTGCCGCTGCGATATACTAAATCGACAGAGTGACGTTAGCAGCAAGAGGTGGATGTTGCCGAAAGATGTTGCCGAAATAAGCAGAGGAGCTAGTAGATCAGAGTGCGTGCGCACGCCCCAGGGTTCGATCTTCTCTCAACCACGCAACTTAATTATCGCCCCTGCAACTCCGTGCGATTGACCTCTAAAAAACACCATTGTTCTTAGGGCAGCAATCGCCTTCAAACGATCGGAGGACAGTCGCCACCTACGTGCCGATGACATGAGGTGACCTACAGCAGCAGTAACACAGCAGTCGTCATCGAAGCTATCTGGGTACCGAGACACCATTGCCTCACCATATAGTCTTTGCAGGTAGATGCATGCGTGGTCCAGTGCTCCCGTGGCCCAGTCTAGCATTAACCCCGTGCCGCTCTTGGGCTCTCCGCGTTCTTGTACGTTGATGACTTGAGTCAGCTTACCGGTTTCCTTGTCTTTCTCGAGATTGCGGAAAAAGAATTCACAGGGAGGACACAATTCCTCTCTTGACTCGAGCTTCACGGAGGGGATCTTACGTTGCGATGAAGAGACCCCACCTACGGCCAGGAAAGACCCCAACGTCAGCATCGCCCTCACTAGCCGAAACAAGAACGCTCCAGCCATTGCGATATCGACTAGTAGAGCGCGTTCAGTTTCTGGCGATGATCACCTGTATGGTGGGCGACAAGGAAAGGATTCGGGTTAGCATCATTAGGAGTATGGATACACTTATGTGCCAAAGCCTTCAGATGCAATGCTCACACTATTAATAGCAGCAGTTGTCGCCAGCCGGTCTTTGTATTATATACTCCGCTGCATAATGCTCAGCTCTAGTACCCCTCGTGTCATTGTCCCTTTCCTGAAGCCTAAAGACGAGCTGGACCTCAACCGCACTTGCTCTGTTTATTATACCGTAGATACCCCTAATCAAAACATGCCTTCTGTATAATTATCCTTATTATCTACTACCGCTCCACAAACCACAGATTTCCTACGTTCAATCTTCCACGTGAATGTTTTGCTCATGATACTGAGAGTCGTACAGGAACGAACCCTCTGATAAATTGAGGATGTTCTAGCGCGGCCAGGTGCAACGTTGACACGGCCACCAGAAATGTAGAATATGGGGACCCCTTTTGATCTGGATGCAGTCAGAAATCCACGCCGTTCGACCGAAAATCTCGGAAACATTTTTGTTTTTTTTATAATCGAGGCGAAAACCAGCAGACCATGAACCAAAAGGAAACAAAACATTACTGTAGTGCTGCCAACAACGCTAAGCCACACAGAGAAGCCCCATACGGAGGACAGCCTTCTATTAATAATCGAAACGTAGATAATGGCCCATGCTAGGCTTCTTGTCTGAGAAAGAGAGGGTGTGATCGGCACCACAGAAACTTAAGTATCACCGCTCTTTCTGATGCTGGAGAGAGGGCCGGTAGTGTACTGGTCTCGCTCTGATAACACATTTTTGACGGGGAGCAGATAGACACGGCCACTAACCGGCTGCAGGGAACACGGGAACGCACATACTCGGTCTCGTTTGGGTGAAGCCGCTCTCCGGTGGAGCGAGCGGTCATCGTAGCCGGACTGATATACATTGCCGGTGGTATTCATGACCGGAAGGGTCGAGCGGGGAATCCCTCAAAGTGATCAGAATTGCTGCGAGGCGGTCGGGGGTCTCGCCAGTCGCCATGGGATTCCCGCAAGCCGATTGTGCCGACCGAAGGCCGAAAAAGGTTTCCTACTCGGGTATCGCCAAACGCGCATCAAGGGCGAAGGCTCTATACTGGCGTCTGGGTGCTGCAACAGTCGTGGCTGCCTGCGTGCTGAGTAAATAAAGTATTGCCGTGGCCGCATACAAACGAACACTATTTGGCGACAAACAACAAGTTGGTCAACGCGATTCGTGGGTAATGAACCAGACGTTACTTCTTACGGTTACCACAGCAGCACAAGACGGCATCAAGAAAACAGGCACTAAGAGTTCCAGCCTGAGATTCACCCGAATTCATGAAATTCGGCAATCCTGATGCTGGAGTTAGTGTAGGACGCACTTCCAAAAACGAAATGCTGCCAGGTACAGTATTTGGGTCTTGCTGTTGATATGCGCGATGTCCTCTCCTGCAATGTATGTACACTGTCGTTTTGCGGTAGGCCGCTACCTCGCTGGTGGTTGCGCTGGGATCGAAACCACGGCTGGTGTATGTGTTGCACGTGGCTTCTTCTGAGTCTACATTTGGTCGCATAGAGTGCGAGAGCGCGAGTTCGAAACTCGAATTTGGATTGAAATGGACACGAAGTGATAGTGCTGAACTCTGTCGGAGATTGAAAACAAACAAAGGGAAAGCACGGGGAAGGGTAAGGATAAGAAATCTGTGAGCACGACTGGTCCAGAGGGCCACTGAGAGTAGATACTTCCAAGGGTGTGCCTGTTGGGTCGACTACTAAAACTACCCGAATACCCGCGGATACATTTCCTCGGTCCTAGGTTATGTAGTGCTACCTCGGGCCCGTGGTATTACTGTAGCAGGGGCGGGCGAGTGGAGTTAGTGGGTATCGTACAACGGCAGCCGTTAGGTAGTTTGTAGGTTATATCTAGTTCTGCTCGCGGGTACCTGGAAACCCGGATAAACCCAGGTAGTAGCCCATATAACCCCGGGCATGGTGTCATACCAGGTAGGTATTTGGTGCTAAAAGCGATTGGAAATTGTACGTAACCGGCTACTATAGTGTCCTGATCCGAGATTTGTATTACTACACGTGACGAATATTATAATAGGGTTGAGGTATCTGAGGTATTATTTACGCGTTGGTACGGTAGGCTATACTCGGGTGGGTTGCCCGGGGACACTATAAGTTAAATTCCTACCAAACACAATCTTGCAAGCCTCCTACCTACAGTAGAGATTTATCAGACTCCCGAGTATGATACGCACCTGGTATGAAATACTCTAAAGTTACAGTGTGAGTCAGCGGCAGACTGCCGTTATCCTTACTGGCGGTCATACTGATATGGGAATTCCCTTGTTAGTGTAATAATGTATACAGGGGTGCATGAGGCCGCTGAGGGTGAAGCTGGGAAGTAAATGAGATGACGTAGAAATCGAACAACAAAATATCGTATGATATATATACGAAGTATGAATATACGAAGTATACGAAGTATACGAAGTATTTCGTCTCCCTATTATATCTAATTTTTTTAATCGACACAAGCCCAAGTCACATATAGATGTTCATCGAATTCATAGATAAATACTGCTGTCATCACTTGAATGCAACATGAAATACGTGCACCCGACACACCACGCAGCTTTCAAAGTTGAGTACCAATCACGCCATCGATCGAACTCACAGCTGGCCTATCGGTTATCAGTGCAATTGAAATGTTGCGGCGTCTACTGTAAGTATACAAACAACATCAATCAGTGTACGTATTATATCGGAGTGTGTGCGAGTTGAGCTAACAAGCTAAACTTAAATCCTCGGGTAGGTGTCAGTCGTCGAGTTCGTAGGCGCGAGTAGGCAGCTGGACAGGGTTTACAAACGACTTGGTCACACAGTAGTGAGGGATTCGCAAAAACAAAAACAATTATCCTCGATTTCAGCAAGGTTGCCCGAATAAACAAGAATCCATGGATTTTGGCCTGTTTCCCTATATTGAGCAAAATGTTGTACTACCTCTCGCGGGGTCGGATACAATAGTGCGCGGGCGATAGGGGCCGTGAACTGAGTTCCTGAGAGAGTGCAATATTTTCAAGGTACGACATTCACGAAAACATACAGCATGGGCCCGCCAACGAGAAACACGACGCTCTGCTGCTCCTCCTGTAGGTGCCATGTGTGTGCATATTTTTACAATAATGTTGAAATACGTCAGCTGTGAGCACGACCGATTGAGCGGTTAAAACTCAACTTTTCAAGCTGCGTGATGCGCTAGACACGCTCATTGGGCGTGCTTGTTCTATATTCCACTTCACAGTATGGTGTTTGTGACTTAAATCTACGGTATATTTTGATGTTGTATACTCGGCGTGGACTGCAATATCTCCGCACTAAACGACTTGCGTACGACTTAATTTAGATGCCCTGCGCGTACCGGGGGAAAAAAAACGTTTCTGGTAGTATACACGAGTGAGGAAAGACAATTCAAACGACTTTTAATCTACCGGTAGGGTAGGTATACGTACACATTTGGATTACGGCACGATACTCGTACTGTACGTCGTATCCAATCCACGTGATGTACGTTTTACGATACAGTACGTAGATCTCATCCACTGATGTATACCTTTCACTCAACGTATTCGTCCACGTGCTTGGCCGCGCCTATAGTTAGTTAAAGTACTTGTGCATATGGATGCACTCGAAGAAATTGCTATTTAGTCATAGCACAATAGCACACTGCGAATGAGCCCGAACAAAGGCAGACAGCGGTGACAAATGAACGCACTCTGAAGAGAACACGAAGAAGACTAATCGAGAAAAGTAATCATACAGCAGATAATACAGCAGTGGCCACGCAACTCGAGGAAATTCATACCAGGTACTACTGTAAATATGCGTAATATCAATAGCCCTTTGCGAGCAAACACAAACTAATGTAAAAAGCGATCGCAAACGGACGAACTCGAAGGTGGCACACAATGCACAAGCAGTACACAAGCAGAACAACAGGAACAAACGCCAATAACTGCAATATGCATCACACTGCGAACGAACGCGAAGCGAGATGTCATACACCAGCAACAAGCAAGCAAGCAGAGAGAAGTGACACGCCGAACTCGAAGATGAATAAAGCAAGTACACAAACTGTACAGCAACAACGCACAAACCAGCGCACAAATTGCCTACAAGGTGCGTACGAACAATGAACGCAGGAGAAAGTTGGCGCAAAACAAGCAGTGGCACACGTTGTATATTTTTAAGCGGTACAGTACAACAGGAACGAACACGAAGCCATGTAAATATATAGAGAGCGGTGACAAATGAACGAACTGGACGAAATTCGTATGGATAGCGCAGTGCGAACAAACACAAGATAAATATGACAGACACACAAGCAAGGAAGGCAACAGGCACGCAAATACATGGCCAAACCACAGGCGCGATGGAATCAGCGAGACCGTTCATGGCAGTGTCCTTGCCATGATGTATCCCGAGTTTATAATAACAGTTGTAGCTGAAGGAGGTCAATCGATTTTCAATCTTAATCAGAGTCAAGAAGTCCACAACGCTCTACAGTAGGAAAATCGCGATTCGTCTTCAAGAAAATGTGTCAAGGATATTTAGGGGGTGCGGGATTTACTGTAGTCGCGACGGAAGACCAAAGAGTAAACTTTTAGGAATACGTCAGCTTTGTAATTGTTCGCGAGGAAACCAGAACATTCAGTTGTGAACCTGTTTTTTGATCGTGGCAATAGTTTACAGCTGCTGGCGCGTGAGAAGAAAAAAGTCCCCGTTTCACCGTTACCGTATTTTTGTGCTGCTGGCTCGCTGCTTCGAGTTCACGAAAACACCTGAGGCATTTCGGGCTGTCTACGACTGCTTTCTGGTGCACTAAGCTCCCGCAGACGGTCCATAAAGAGCGTGCCTCATTTTCGTTGGCTGTGGTTGCTTATAGACAGAGGTTTATTTGGTAGTCATCTGGAATTGAGGTGAAAACGTTCAGTGGTGGATGTGTTTGTCTCATTGCATTCCTTCTTAATTTCGGCCAACTTCGACCACTCACTGCTTACCCCAAAATCGAGTCGTATGCCTCCGGTGAGAGCATGCGGGCAGTTAATCTGGAGATGACGACAAGCTGATGTAGTACTATCATAGTGGACTAATTAACCCTCTCTCTGCTGAGTACGGCACGAATCAGGCGAGGGTCCATAATAAACACAGCGTGTCAATATTAATATTGCGATGTAACGAAGTGTACCGAAACTACAGTATATATAGACTATACCGGTATATTTCGTATATCATCTAGAGATTAAAACCATCCGGGACCCGAGGATGGGGGGCGCATGAGTTTCACCGTGGCCTTAACAGTAAGCGTTGTGACGATGGATAAGTATTTCGCTACAGTAGTACAGCAGTATATAGACTTGGCTTTTTTCGGTCGATTTTTTGTCGGTTTTTCAAGAACGAAAACCGACTTTGTTTGTTTTGTTGGAAAAAAAAAACGGAACAATAGCGACTTATTTTGTTTCTGTAGTGTTTTACCCTGTCCCTTACGCCAATACGTACAGCCTACATATATGTATGGAAAGCCCGTATGCATGGACCAGACCCAGCCCACCGAAACAGTACAGCACGCAGCAGAGCAGCACGCACCAGTATATTCGAAACGTTTTTGAAAAGGAAGGAATACTGCCTCGTACCCCTAGCTGGTGTATGTATACGAAGTATATATATTTACTTTATAATAGTGTAGAACATTTAATATATAGGAATTCGTATGGCCTCGTACCCCCTACCTGCTTTGTATAGGATTTACTTAAGACGTTTTTTATACGGGAATTAGTATGGCCTCATGCCCTCTATAATACCTGGTTTCAATAAGATCGTCTGAACATGACACCATTCGATGATGTATGTCGTCACACCAGGCCAGCACATATGATACTGCATGCACACCGAAGCGTTCGAAATGTTGACCATTTGGCTGGTTTCGCCTACAGTAGAAACTGACAGAGAAACCGACCGAGAAATGTTCAGTTCGGTTTCGTTATGTTTCGCTTTTTAAACCCGACCGAAACCGCATAACGCACCGATGTGTTTGTGGTGAAAAGCCGGAAACCGACCGAGGTATTTTCCAGTTTAGGTTCACCACACTTCCAGCAGTTCCACACCTCGAATCCCGTTGCATTAACGTTTGATGCGAATGCTATTAATAGGCGTCAGCGGGAAACTCGGGTACCATTACGTTGATACGTTGTCGTGTTTGAAGGTGCTGTGATGACATTGTGTTCGTACGTTAGGATGTCGTCCGTCGATTGTCTAACAAAGCGTTAGAGTGTTACTACGTTGCATCAAAACTGAGCAGTATTTTGTTACTGTGTTAAAATCGGTAGCCCACCGCGCGTAACGTAGTGTTACGGTGTTAGCTGGATTCCTAGATGTTATCGCAACACACGTTAGGGGGGTACGTATATGCCCAACGTATCGCTAACCTTATGTTACTGTGTTGGCTCGTTCGCAAGGGTAGGTGTAACATTTGGCGGTCTAGCAATCAATGTCTGCTATTCGACCATAACGTCGTGTTTTGTCTTCTCGGTTGCGTAAGAAACACAACATATATATCAATATGTTAGTATATTAATTAACGTGGAAAACGCACGTAACACACACTATTACGTGGGACCATAGTAAATAGGAACTACGGTATACACAAAATCCTACATGTTTCCGTATGTTTTACTTACAATATTTGGTCCTGTTTACTGTGGCCCTCCGTAATATATGTCGTTACCAACCTAAGAGATTGACATAAAAATAACGACGAGTACTCGTACGAGGTGCCGATATCAGCCAGTGTGAGGCATACTGGATAACAGGTACTGACACCCTACCAGATATGATGTTTATGTTATTTCGTTGACTTGTCGTCGTAATAATCTAGTCCGTGGTTACAGGACAGCTACCGACAGCAGCACACGCCGAGCGTCCTTCCTGGCTCCTCGTTAAACCAAAAGGGCCTCTGAAATGCAACAGACCCCAACGACGCAAGAAAATAACAACTCACTAAAGCAAGAACACGTTCGTTCGTGATGAAGAGGAAATGCTGCACCAACGAAGCAACGCACGTGGAGAGAGGAGCACCGAAATAGGAATGAAGAAGAAAGAAAAGCAATAAATAGAGAAAAATGGCCAAGAAAAACTAATATTCAGAACTGAAAAATAATGCCCCTCGCTAATTCCAAGTAGTTTGTCCTCAGATTCGTGGGACCAGTTCTTAAGGGGCTAAGGGAAGCAGCACTACAGCAGTAGCATACTAGGTGGATCTTAGTGGGGTGTTCTTCAATGCGACCGTGGTGTGTGTGGTGTGTGTGTGGCGTGGTGGAAGTGTCGGATTATGATGGGTTATGACGGCAAAGCGATGTTTTCCGTTGTAGCCTGTGTGGTGGGGGGTTTGGGGGGGTTCAATAGGGATGGACCGAAGTCAATATATCTTTCGACAGGAAGGGTAGAGTCGTAGATGGTACGAGTACGTAAGAGAGATATTAATTGGGTCCATCCCGATTGAGCCCCCCCGAACCCCCCTTTGATACCAGAACGGTGTTTTGACGTAGACAAGCTGTCTTGCAATTCCAGCTCGCCATGTGGCGTTCCCCGAGGGGTATAGCGTTTGGTATGGACAGCTTGGTGGATCTCAGTGGGGTGCATAGCCTGTGTGGTGGATTTCTGTGGGGTGCTGCCTGGTGAAAGGCGTGTCGCAGAGCTCCACAAAGTATTCTCCCCAGTTTCTCCTCCCCAGCACCATTATTCCTGGCAGCTATGTTTTAACGAAGTTTGACTGCAGGGGGGTCTCTTCTGAGTCGGAAACACGGTCCATTCTGTTGATCCGCGACTCCGGTTCAAGTGCAACACTGGCAACACATGTGATGTGCCCAACATCCCGAAACGGTAACACAGTAGTAGCAACAATGTGCTACATACGTACAGCAATTAATTACAGGTCCAACCTGGTCCAACCGTCACCTTGGTATCACATATTATGTACTTGAGAGCCAAAAATGGTAACACAGCAATATTATATTAAAGCAACGACAGGTCCAACCGTCACGTTGAAACGTAGTGTTATGCCCAGTTGTCAATTACGATAACGGGCTAAGGTTACGTTACGACCAGATCGTCAATGCGAGTAACATACTAACATAATGTCGAACACTCGCCGGCATTTGAGTAACATCCTAATGTATGATTGCATGGCGACCAGCTCCGACGGTAGCTTACCTATTAAATGTGAAGGCATCCGACCCTAAGGAAGATTAACGGGGGCTCGAATAGCGTTCCGCTAGCATAATGCTAGTGTTATGAAAAATACGATAATCGTTGTTAACGTTATGTTAGGGCGTTATGTCCAACGCTACCCTGAACCCTGACACAATCTCAGCGAGTTATGCCTAGTGTCCCTTACCTTGTAACATTACGTATGTTGGGAAGTTAGCGAATTGGCGGATACTAACCACAGCAGTGCGTTGTAGGTCCATATCGTACGAGTCTGGACATATCCTAACATTGGGTTACGGTGTTACAGTAGTATAAGTAAAGTACCGATCACGGCATAACACCATGTTCCCGTACCAGAGCTGCCAAGATCGAGACAAAACATAACGTTTACAGTGTGTATAACGTTTGCTGATATGCACCTGACGCTTGGTTACCGCGTTACGCTATTGCTTCTGCACTGCCAACACTATGCTGGGACGTGGCCATGCCGCTGTGTTAGCCCCCATAGCGTAGATAAGTGTTATCGGAGTGTTACGTTATCCGAGGTGCGAACAATTGTATGCACGATAATCGTAGTCCTAGACCAACTATGCAAGAAAAAGCACCATGCTAACCGGTAGTTTCTAGCTTGAGGGGCTCAACCGGTCAGAAACGATACATGACCTACCGGATGAGCTGAAACGTGGTACCCCTACCGTGGGAATGCTCTATATTCAATTGGTTCGATGCTTATTCGTTGAATCTACGTACGGTCGTACTATGCCTCAAAGCACGCGAGAGCCAAAGTACAAGGTCGTGACCTACCATTTTCATAGTTTACAAGTACAGTACCACAGAGTAGATGTATTTGTAGTTTATGAAATGGCAATGTATTACGACAGGATACAAGGTTCCTGTCGGGATGTATAATCCCTCGAAAAACAGCCAGTTCGCGCGACCCGCGGCGGGCAGAGTACGGAGCACGGTTGCCGGCCGGGGGTCAATCGTGCGCCGCAGTGTACGGGCAGGAGTATTGCCTGCCCCGCAGCAGGAACGCAAGAAATGGCCACCGAACGGCCTCGAAGAGGTGGCCGCAAACGTGCAAAAGTGAGGAAGTTGGTAATTTTGCACAAAACACTCCGTGTACAGTATGGGTCCGCTAACAAGGAAGTCATCTGAGCACGTCTTGGATTGTTGCTACTCTGACACCATGCTTCAAAAACCTTGAGGATAGGCTAGTCATTGTAGTAGTACACAGGATTATGATTACGTGTAGCGCCCGCGGTGGAACACCATTGATTTAGCTAATTTTCTTAGTATTCTCCAAAACGCGAGCCTAACTACGCTCCTACTCGTAATATTGCAGTCGTTTCGTTTTGTACTCATGGGCCATGGGCCAATAATATATTCACACCTCGGGTACAACAACAATAGTAGTACCAGAGTACGTATGTATACACAATAAAAGGTAAGCACACCGTAGGACTATAATTTCGTTTTTTTTCTACAAAACCTGCGATTTGTTCGCACAGCTGAAGATATTGTTATATTGTTGCTACTATACTCAGCTGACTATGCTGTTGTAGTACATACATAAAATACAAGAGTAGATTAAGAAGAACGCGAAGTCGAGATATAGCTAACATCGGCAGACGCGCGTACCATAAGAACTATCTGGTACCTTGTCTTATCCCGGAGGTGGCGCTACTGCTGGGGTGATGTCGCGATGAAGGCGCTCCAATTCCTGGATACCTGGATACCTCGCTACGGTCGACGACGCCGCCCTAGTGTTTGGATGAGTCGCAGCAAGGAGACGCGACAAAATCAACACCTGTACGAGTAGTGAGCAGTCAGAAGACAATGCCTCCGGGCCAGCAGTCTTTGCTCCACGTAGTATATATCGTATCGTCCGGCTCGAAGACTGACCCGTGGGGTGCTGCGTGAGCATATCATAATACCATCCCTTCACTGGAAGACCGGCGACGTATGATATGAAATAGTGTATCAACCTTGTACCTGGTATTGTTTTGCCGTAAGACCACCTTGGCATGGTGATGAGATACTACGTAATGTGATAACAACACGTGTTCGTGATATGATATGAATCTACAGTATATATATACTTCGTATATATATAAATATGCACGCTGTATAGTAGTACTATATGATGATATGATGCATACTGCATACCAGGTAGTAGTAGAACACATGAAAAGTAAATGCCGGTAACATATATGTACTATATGGCGTATCGGCAAGAAACGTGGGTTTCATCGTGAAGCAGGTGTGAACATGTTTATGCCGTATGAAAACAGCTACCTCGTACAACAGTAGAACTTGCGACGGTAGAAGCTTATTAATAGTAAGGTTAACGAAGTATTTAGGATGAGATTCTGAAATTTGAAAAAGGCCATATATATCCTCTAAAAAAAAAACTGAAAATTGCGGAACTGTTTTGTTTGTCGTCGATGGTATCGTGTGGGTGGAAATGAACCTACCTACAGTAGATATGCTGTACACCATCGTGTAAACATGCCAACCACGTTTGCCAATTTGTAAGTAGTAGTGTGTGATTGTGTGTGTGACGATTAATTAATTTCACGAAAGAGGGAGAAGAATATCCAAAGGCTAGGTTACTGCTCGTTTAAACCACGTAGGAGTATACCACCTACCATGCCTTCCATATATGAGTGGATATAGTGCGTGGATTCGCCACGTTATAACCGTTCTTTAGACCCGTCGACATCCAGCACGCCGAGAGTACGTGCTGATTCTTCACCCTAGAGAGATACAAGCTCTCTCTCTCTGTGCTCACTCACAAACCTACGACACAGAGAAGTATAGACAGCAACATCATACCGGCGCGTCGTAGCCTATGCAGCCAATCAGTTTTTGTTGTCGAAGCACAACTTCTCGGTGACGTGGCTAGGGGGGGAGGGGTCCAAAACACCAAAATACCGAACTAAAGAAGCGTTTAGGGTAGCCAGCTTAATGTTGTTATTGTTTTCTATTTCTGACAGTATGTAGCGCTTGTCCCGATCACACCATTCACATATCAAAGGGAATTCATAATCCAATAGTTTTGAGACATAGACGTTACCAATCAGACCGGAATACTTAACGAAACTAGACCTAAAACGTAAAACCTCTGATGAATACCTCCATTATAAGCACTTCCACCTGCGTTTTCCCATTTTTTTTACGTACTTTACTAGTAAGTTCTGCCACCTCCCTGAGGATTCCCAATTCCCGGCCAGTTGCTACTGCAAGAGCCAAGTCCTCTCCCCCTAAATACTGCCAAAGAAGAGTCATCGAACGAACATCCGATGTCCCAATAAAAGGTTGGATATTGAGTGTTGCTCGTGTGTTTCAACCCGCGGAAGGTTGTGTGGTGTAGCTGCTCAATACTGGAATCGCATTGTTCTTCTCTTGAGGGTGATCGATGGTCGACCATGGTTCCCAAGATGTCCAAATAACCGAGAAGCGTAACAGCAAACATAATAGTGTCGGTTTTTGATCGACAGATTTGGCAAGTATTCGAGAAATCGCCAGAAAAATGTGAGAAAACTACAACGATAGCCTAGCCTCTAGGCCTATGCACACCAACAGCAGGCCGTGTCGAGTCGTTCGCCCGTCTGCGTCTGCTATGCCGGCTTAGCTGTCAGCGAAACGCTGTGGAGGCAAGCGAGTGCCCGAGTGGGTATGACACTCACTTCTTGGCGTGCCTGTTGGTGTACTTCTAGTTCCCAACCTCCGTCGGTGTGCCCTTCCGTCGATCTGAGAATCAACCATGTTACTTCGACGTATGGATTAATTGCCAATAATGATTTCGCTTTATTATGTTTCACTTGATGTTTCCTGGTGTAATGTAAAAGACATGGTGCATTAAGGCAACGTCGAAACTCTCAGGAATACGTTTTCAACTAGGTGCGCGTACGTATATAGGCATTTCGACAAAAACTGCAAACGCCTTGGGAATATAATAAATGAGTTGCAAACAAGGTCCGTGTGTCTCAATTTCAGAAAAAATCTCCAAACAAACAAGAATCCACAGCGTTTCAGCCGTTTTTTTTCTGCGTTTTTAGGCTCAAACAATATGGGCATTCTCTCACTACATCGTAAATATCCAGCCCATGCGTTGTTCGGGTGCGCCAGCGCACTATATTAGTTCAGCCAATCGGCCAGAGAACCAGCGAATGTTCGGTGAAAGTTGTGTTCTCATCGGTGGTGTAGCCGTGGTCCTAGCTAGGCTTCGGCGAGCAAGGTGGATTCAATGTCCGAAAGTTTGCGAGTTTTTGGGTCTGCTGGCTCCCAACTTTGAGTTCGCGCAATCACCTTGTGAGTCTTTTTTGAGTGCCTATAACTGATATATGGGGCACAGGACGCTCTCACGTACCCTATAAGGAATGATCCAACTTCGTGGGCTGGGGTGCCTTGTTAGGAGGTAGCTGCAGTGGTCCGCAACTGAAGTGAATACGTTCACTTGAGGAGTTGCTTTGCCTCGTTTTGTGTCTTCCGAATTTCAACCAATTTCGACCACTACAGCACCTTAAAGTCGAGGTGTAGGCCTCTAACGAGAAACCGCGGATAGACGATCTAAAGTGAACCACAAACTGCTGTGGAGAAAAGCACTAAACTAACACCCCCGCTCTCTGCTGAGACGAACCAACCGGAGGGCTCAATGTAGCGTGTTCAGATATCGACTCTACTGTATGTTATATTCCGAAACGATAACTACAGATTAGAGTCACCCGGAAACCCGGGGATGGCGAGTTAATAGTATCTTCCGTGGTCCTAAGGGCACTGACTATAGTAAGGAGATTTTCATCGTAGAGTATCATGGATCGCGGTGCGTGTCCTTCAAATATCGTGGTAACAGAGGGTTAGTGCTCCGGCTGGTGGAACCCAGCTGATACTGGCGCACCCGGGTAGTTACAAGAGAAAGGTATCTATTTTACCTTGAGAAGCCAAACCTGACTTAGACCATTGAGTATCTGGAGTCTAAGTGGTGCACGGAGCAGTCGGGAAGGAAGAGGAGTCAAAGACGGAGTGGCAGCGTCGGGGCTGTCTCCTATGCCACAACGCCTAGAGCTACTGGGCTCTGGTCCCGCTACGTCTAGATTGGGCTGTTGTTTCGTATACCAACCTAGAAAAACAAGTATCTGTTCTCGAAAGAGCAAGTCTTGCCGAGATTTCCAGAAAGTTCTCTGTTTCGACTAACCTACGAAACCGGCGATATCCTATTCCTCTGAAAACACCGCCTTGTTATCCATAGGCTATACTGAAGAGAGCAGCTCTGCTGCTCACTGATGCTACTCCAACTAGAAGCGATTATTTGTACTGAACGTTGAATACGTATAGGCCACGCACCCTACACCTAACACATCCCCCCGATGGAAGTGCAAGATTACTAAAATACTGACCACATCTAACGATAGCCAGCACTTGGTGGAATCGATAGACAAACTTGACGAAGTGCCGATCATGGCTGACGATCACCAGCACTTACTTGTTGGAATCAACAGAAGCGATGCCAGCGATGAAGGTGATGGTGGCGATCCCAGGCAATGGTCATTTTTCTCCAGCGATCCAACCGATTATAATAATTATTGCGATCCCAGGCAATGCTGTCTTTGGCTCCGTGATTCCAGTAGTAATTATTCTTCTAACTAAGGGCTTCATGCGCTCTTAGACCAGAAGCCGCCGTTGAAAGCGTCACCGAGCTTGTTAACCGGCTTGTCGCCGTTAATTGCCCCGATTATTGTTGCTGGTTTCAGTAGGCGCGGCGCACCCGCTCTGGCACGACCTTATCCTCGCGCATTCGTCGCAGCCTCGGTCGGCCTAGGCTGGTCGTCCCTGACGAAAATCCCAGCCTGTAATATGTTGCTGGTGCTTGTGACCGTGACATTGGAATCACTCTCTCCCATTTTCATAGCCCTGGCACTCGAAACTCGAACGGTATTTCGTGTGCAGCAGTACAGCCGTTCGGCGATGTTGTAATACTGTAGTACGACGATCCTGCGAAGCTCTCAGCAGGTATCTGCAGAGATACGAGAACGTACCAGCGTAGCAACTCCAGATTACGATACTATATATATCGGCAGCTCTGTAGGGAAGTAGATACTGGTTTTCGTAGCAGCTGCACCAGATGGGTGACGATTATCTTGATATGAAGTTGATGAGGAGAAACTCAAAACACAACCGGTCTCTGCTCTCGGCTGTACGAGTACGCCCGAGTAGCAGCTCGGGTCTTCAGCATAGTATTCTATTACCGAGGCTGATGAACCTCAACTCTATGCGAAGTGCTAAATGCGTTTAGAGCTTATAGCACATCAGGGATCGCGGCCCGTGTCCTTGAAATGGAGTAGCAACAGAGGCTTAGCGCTCCGGCTGGTGGAACCAAGCTAGTACGGGTGTACTTGGGTAGTTGTTACGGGTTCAGTAACCGTTGCAATGGTTCGTCTGATCATTCTCTATGCCATGCATATCGTACCGATGCGGGATTAGACGGTCACCCTGCGAGTACATGCACGGATAGCCAATACATGGGCTATTTACCTCATCCTGACCCTAGACCACGTGACCATGGGCTGGTGCTCTGCAACATGGTGTTCAGTCCTTCAAATGCACTTGGGCGCATTGGGGATCGTTCAGCGCATCCTACTCTGGCGTTTTAATGTTTGTATGGGGGCAGGACCCCGAGGTCTCTCGTTTTTATAGAATGAATTGCTTGTTAAAGTGTTTGATAGCACGTGATACCCTGCTGTTTGTTCTGCCACATGAGTAGCAAGCATCGTTTGTACTCTCGTGTACTGGGGGGTATGAGCGGTAGTCCGTGGCGCTCCTTGTGTGTTCACTGATGCCGCCCGCCACAGTTAGCCCTGCACCTACATGCGGTCCACACGTGACCTGGGGGACTACCCTCGCACCTCCCTGATGCAGCAACAAAGTTGTACGCGCATTCATGATTGTCACGAACGATGGATTGTCTGTACCGCGCATCTGGGGTCCGCGTGGGCCTTCATGCGTTTCATATCGTAACATGAACTTACATACGATTAAAAAACTTGCATTATCAGGTATGACTCTCATATTCCGCTCACGATCCTCTTGTAACTGCTCTTGTCAACCGCTTCGTACTTGAGCAATAGGGTTCGTACGACGATACACTACTGTCTTGCACCGCTGTGGGTGAACCTTGATCGCCCTATTCCCCACCAATCTTCCAGAAAGCGACAGCAATCAGCTACTAGAATACCGTAATTCAAAATGTCTAAGTCAGCAGCAAGGCTGGCTAGATGGCTGTTAGAACTGCCTCGGGATTGTGTCTCGGCCACGGCTTGGCGCGGCTTGAGACCCGGCAATCAGCTACTGCTGTTGTTTTAATGTTGTTGTTGTTGTTGTTGTTAGCATATGAACGTTGAGATCCATACGTACATATTGTGACGTGCAGTCACTACGCACTGATACGAGTATATGAGTATCTTAGTCTAGATATTGGGGTAATTGCAATATGCGGATAGATTACGAGTTTGTCTTACTCGTAGTGCGCTCTGTTGTATGCCCAAATCATCTTCAACAGGAACGATGCTGAGAACGTTGCTAGAACGTCACTATAACGTTGTAGAGAACATTACAGGGAACAGTACCGACTACGGTAGAATGTAACTGTCCGTAGCATGGGCATTGTACCGAGATGATCTGGTGTAAGCATCCCCCACCTCGATCACTCCTCTACACTACTTTACTCTACTCTATTCCTCTTCCCTCTTCTCCTCTTCTCTTCTTCACTTCCTTTTCCATTGATCTCCCTGAGGTCAATCTTCTTTCCACTCTGGCCAAATAAGCGCCTTTGCAAACCATGATTTTTCTTCTTCTTCTGAAGTGATCTTTACAAACACTTCGGTGCCACCTCTGCCATCTCTCTCCACAGAGACAGAGCCTCGACACACGCGTCATTATTTCAGTTGTTGCTGCTGCTGCTGCTACTGATGATGATAATGATGATGATGATGATGCCGGTGTCACTGCTGCTTTCTGCTGCTTCTGCCTCTGCGCTACTGCCAGTTTGTGCGATGTGTGATGGTGGATGCAAGGCCGTGGTGTAGCTCCGCCGCACTTGCACTGTTGCATTCGACCAATGGGCTGCCCGTTTCCTTTTTGTTTTGTCTTGTCCATCCCAGTTATTATCGTTGCCCTTCTTTTCTTTCTCCCTCGGTAGTCGTAGCTCAAATCCGGGGTCACTAAGTAGGCTTTTATCTCCCCTCCCCACTACGGTACGTGCTTTGCATTATTATCGCGGGAAAATTTCAGCACTTTCTTCCCTCGTCGACTTGCGTTGGATTCCGCCTACCCACGCCACGAAGACGCTCTCAGCAATTGGTTCCTATTTATTTTTCAAATATAGCCAAATATCACCACGGTGGGATTTGAACTCGGGTACCAATGCGAGTAGCCTTTGAAGCTGACCACTAGTCTACCGGGGGGGCCGACTAATATGCACTGCAATAAGCTAGAATCAAAGTTGGCTTCATGCCTCAACCAACTAATAAGATGCCTGTTTCTTAATCTGAACTGTAATAATTTCAGGAGCAATGCCTCACTCCTCGAGGACCGGCTCGGGGATCGGCTCGGGATTGTCGACAACTCAAATCGACGGCCACGGCAATGGCTCTGCGCGACACGACGCGACGCGGCGCGAGGCCTAGTATTCTGCTGGTTTGTGGCATGCAGTCTCCTTGCCTATGGGGCAAGGCGGGGCTGAACCTCTCTGGATCGCGCTACCCAACTACAGACAGACAGGCAGTGTAGCAGCATTTGGCCATATATAGTTTGCTTCTTAATTTCGCGCCGCGGCACTGCTGTATGCCTCCGTCACAGCTACTCCGTCGGCAGTGACGCCCTTTTCGTCGTCATCAATCTCATGGATGGTGAAATATGGTACACATCGACAAAGAAGCTCCAGGAAACATTCTTGCAAGTCTGTGCGGCTGTGCAAAGTTTGCCTCGGTTACAGTATACAAACGTTAAGGTGGAACACATTCGTTTTGAAATCAGAAAGCAGGAGATTTGAAGTAGAGTATGAGCATGCCTACCAGGGGGGAGAGGGGTGTGAAGAGGAGACGGGGTGTGACAGGTAGCGTGTATATGCGCAGACGCAGCAAGAAGACGGGGTGTGGCGGATGACATTTGCGCAGAAGCAGGAAGAAGACGCTGTACAGTGGATGATATTCGAGCAGGAGCAATTAACGTTTCGCTCGCAAGCAAATACTTCAGGAGAAGACACGTTTACCCCTAGACCGACAGCGTCTAGCGAATGTTAAACACAGACAGTCTAAACAACAACAAAAACGGCGACGCGACCTAAACATTTCCGGTTTTCAAACAACGCCTGACCAAATTGTTTGCAAAAACACATTTTCATACGGTACTGTTTTTTGTAAGGGTACGAGCGGAACAAATCGGGACGGGAAAAACGTGGTCGGGACGACAACAGTGCTATGCGGGAACGGGAACTCGCGTGATCTTTCGTTCCCGACCGCGATTTCCCGACCGGTGCCGTCATTTGTTTATATTCCGAGGTCCAGCCACGCGCTGACTCCATGAGCTCCAGCCCAATCAGCAATCAACCGATGATGGGGGTGGGGTTTCCACACCTTGCCAGGCGGTATCGACCCGGGGGAACTCCGTTTTCGTCCCCAGATTGTTGGAGTTGTAGATGTATGAAAGGAGTTCGGATCCGCGGCTGGGACACTATCATCCCCGGGTGCGGCGGGACCTCGGCGTTGTCCCGAGGGGAAACTCTCGCCGCGCGCTGGCTCCATAACCCCCAGCCAATCAGCAATCAGCCGACGGGGGTGGGGTTTCCACACCTTGCGAGGCGGTATCGACCCGGGGGAACTCCGTTGTCGTCCCCGGATTGTTGAAGTTGTAGATATATGGAAGGATTTCGGATCCGGAGATGGGACACTATCATCCCCGGGTGCGGCGGGACCTCGGCATTGCCCCGAGGGGCAACTCTCGCCGCGCGCTGGCTCCATGAGCTCCAGACCAATGAGCAATCAGCCTATGGGGGTGGGGTTTCCACACCTTGCGAGGTGATATCGACCCGGGGGAACTCTGTTTTCGTCGCCGGCGTCAATTTCGCAGTGCTGGGACCTGAAAATCGTGATTTAGACAAATCACGAGCACAAACAAATCGTAAAAATCGTGACGTAGACCAATCACGAGCACTAAAAATTGCAAAAAGATCAATCCCGCCGCCAAACGGAGCACGGCGACGCGCACGCAGAAGCGCCTTACAGAGGTTAGAAAGCTCGATGGAGAGAGCTTGCTGGAACTCGTACGAGTACAACGGCAGGACGTTGTTGCTGTGTTGCTGTTGCTGCTGCAGCGTGCTGCTGTTGTTATCGTCGCAACGAGAGCGGAATGTACGTATCATTCTGCGTCGGGGGTGGCTGATACCACCCACCACTCCTTGGTAGGTCATCCATACCGCAACTTACTTTTTTCAGGGGAAAATTCCGCCAGATGATATATATATATCCTTCATGCTCCCACGCATTGGGTTGATTTCAACACCTTCGATAGCCCTACACAAGATTGTTCGAATGAGCCTATTTTCATGCCGAGGTTCAAACTGTAGCGCTCGCGGTGGCCTCGCAGCAGAGGGCACATGGCATCGGACGGAAACCAAAACTCGAAAAATTGAGCAACCCCGTAGCCCGTATCGAAAAAACCTCCGCAAGACTTGGGAAATATTTATCTCTCTATTTTTTATTTTTTCCCCAGGCCCCCCTACTAAACAATTGCCCCGGTGTTGTGAGATTGGGTTTACAGACCATCTCGAGGCGTTATAGTAACAGAGAGCAGGGGACGAAGTCAGTTGAGTCGTACGTCAGACAACAGAGATGACCCAACAGCTGGCCCAACGCTCATCAGGGGGTAAGAGGAGAGCAGTAGAACAGGTTATACTGGCACTAGTGGGGTGGGAGAAGTCTTAGCAGTAAGAGAAGACCTGATTGGATGAAGACCAATTAATTTAGGACTCGTTGGGAGGAAATACTGTTGAGAATGCACGAGCGTTGAAGCAAGACTGTTGAGAGAGCGTAGCCGCTGTCTGCTGATAGGCTACAGCCAAGCGAGGAGCGGATAGCGGGAGGTAGGGAGATAGAATATAGCCGCCTGAGCGACTCGTGTAGGACTACTGGCGTAGCTGTCGTACTTCGGTACCGTTGCTGGACGTATGTAAGCGCTGGTGGGAGTGCCCCGCACACCCCCCATCTGCTCAGTCCCAGTTTCCACCTGCCTTTTCCTGCACCTGGCTAATAAAATACCTATTTTTGCATCATCTCCTAATGAACGAGTCCACTGCCTGCTGTCCATCCCGAACCTGTAAACCTCCGAACTCCTACCCCTTCAGTCTCTCGCGAGAGGAGCCTACCAACAGCTCCTTCTTATGATAGTGGCGTCGTCGACTCTGGGCAGGACACAGCTCGAGACCAACCGAGGAGTTCGTGAAATCATGGGTGCCTCCAAACCAGGTGACAAACATGTAGAGGGGAAGAAAGGGAAGAAATCGAGTACTGCAGAGATTTCTTCCCCTCCGGTGACCAGGCGAGCAGCGCGCGGTACGGGCGGCGCGCGCGCGGCCGGCGCCGATGCGGCCGCCGAGACCGGCGGGACGGGCGGGGTGCGTCCTCCCGATGATGCCGTGCCCAGCGGTGCCCGAGTGCCTTCGCGTGGGGGGGCTGAGCCTCTTGCCGACGGCGTGACACAGGCCTCGGGTGGCAAGTCTCTTGCTTCTGATGTGGACGACGTAGAGCTGCCGTTCCCGCTGACTTCTCTTGCTTCTAATGTGGGCGAAGTAGCGTCGCACCCTCCCCGACTGTTAACTAGTTCGGGGACGTCGGTTCGGAGGGATCAGACACGGTCTCTGTCGGCAGTGAGAGTTGCGTGCATGCAAGTCCCCCGACCCCCCCTGCCGACCTGTCGCCTGTTCTGCGTGCGACGTTGCGCTCACCCCGACCCCTTGAACCCCCTGTGCCGCTCGCCCCTGGCTCCCCGTCGTACGCCTCGGTAGTTAAAAAAGCTTCCACGTCCTCCATCTCCCCTGCGAAGGGGAAGGGGAAGGGAAAGGCCAAAGACAAGGGTGCGGCAGTGAGCGCTGTTGCGGACACCGGCGCGTCTTCGAGCACGCCGATCGCCCACGACCCCCCCCCTCATCGCTTCCTTCGCGGAGGTCTCGGCCGCCGTATCCGCGACGGGGGACGAGGACGCCCAGGTGAGCACTGCTGTTATGTCGTTGCTGCAGGAATTGCTTGCAGGGATGTCCTTTGAGGACCGTTGTGGGGCGTTGGGTGTGGCCCCCCACGCCTCGGGGCCATGCGTCGAGACCGCGGCCGGTCCGGGCGGAGCGATCGTGCCCGTACGTGTGGGCTCCCATTATGTTCCCCTGGCGCGTGCCTCCCCTTCGCATGATTCCTGTTTCGAAAGTGACGAAATGCTTGCCCGCAAACTGCAGCAGGAAGAAGAGATGCTTGCGGCAAAGCCGATGCGTCCCTGGCCCGGGGCGCCGAACTTGCTGAATCCATGGCAGCTGACAGCTCCATGAAATGCTCGTCCAGCGCGCTGACCCGTCTTCCTCCTCCACGCGCCCGCCCCGGCGTACCAGCCCTGGTGCGTGGGGGAACCGACTTCGCCGCTCTCGACATGTCCGCGGATCCGCCCCCGCTCGCCCCTCGCTGTCTCGCCCTTCCAGGACACAGCTTCGGCTGCCGGGCCCGACACCGGGAGACCCCTGCGCCGACAGCTTCGACGAGCACCGGGTCGCCGACGTCGGCACCCCCGCCGCTGGCCGCCGTGGCCCAGGCATTCACGCTCCCGCCAGCCGCGGGGGGCGCCGGTGCAGCCGTGCCTGGCCCGAGCCCGGCCAGGATGGCGTACCTGGCGGCTGTCAAAGGGGCCGACGCCGCCAAGGCCGCCACCGCCAAGGACCAGATGAGGAAGGACGAGCACCGCGCCGTCATGGAGCGCGCCCGCGCCGCGGCGACGGCGAGCGCCGCGCTCCTAGACCGGCGCCGCCGGACGTTCACCCAAGCGGTGTTCGACAAGGACGCCGCCGTTGGGGAGGCGGAGCTTGGGCTGGCCCACGGCGAGCGGGCTCTCCAGGAGGCAGAACAGGCCTTCGTTACGTCACGGGACGCGTGGCTTCGCTCGCAGAGGAGCCTCGACGACTCTCGGGCGGCCAGGGAGGCGGCGAGGCGCGACCTCGTCAGGGAGGACGACGACATGCTGCCCAAGAAGCTGCCGCCGCCCGCCTTTGACCCGGCTCACCGCGTCTGCCGCGTGGTGGAAGCCACGCCCCTGGCCGCCAGGGTGGTGGACCCCGGCGCTCTCCCGCCCTCCTCGGCGTCCTTCCCCCCCTCCCGGCCGTCGCTTCCCCGCCGCTGCCATCCATGACGCCCCCGCCAACCCCAGCCGTGAACCCTTCGCCGACTCCTGCCGCCGCACCTGCCGCGCCTTTCCAGGCCCGCAAAAGCACCAGACAAACCGTGCGATGGCCGTTGATGTCCATACCCCTACCTAGCCGACCAAGGCAGATGATGGCGTTCGATCTTTTAGGCCCCTTGCCGTCAACGGCCAGAGGTAACGAATACGTATGTTTGGTGGTAGATTTATTCAGCCGCCACGCGGAAGCATATGCAATCACGAAGGGTGAAAAGAACACGGAAGGCTGTGCAGGACGATTGGTCAATGCCTACATTCCGAGATGGGGGTGCCCGCACACCTTTTTGTC
>MEHQ01002643.1:244912-304488 GCA_008828725.1 Saccharina japonica | reverse complement strand
CATAATCAAAGCAACCATAATATCGTGCTTATTTGCTTATTCTAGCTATATGGAGTTTAACATAGTATACTAAACGCCATACAGAATAAGTGTACGGGTTTTAGAATGCCCTTAGTAAAAACTCTATACAAACAAAAAGGGTATGTGTTTTAGTGTCGACATGTTCGTATAGGTTCTAGTATGGCGATACTGAAATTCCGTATAATTATATATATGTAGGTTTTAGTATAAACACACTAAACGCCATACAAACGAAATAAGCAACTAAAAGTTGCTTAATCAAGCACCTTTTTGACCAAATAAGCAATAATCAAAGCAACCCCTTTATTTAGTTGCTTACCAACACTACTCCCACCTTTCGAACAACCGGGCGCACACACGCACACAAACACCTCCGTCTCGGTTGTGCCCGCCCCCGAAACATCCCGATTCAAGAGGGGAGGATCCCGGCGCAACAGTTGTTGGCGGCATAGTGAAATGTGGTACATATTCAGGCTGCAACGGCATATATATGACCCAACGATTTATCCATGAACACACACAAACAACACGCGTACGGCCCAGGCGTATCGTTTCGAGAACGCGTCTTGTTAATCAACTGACCTCAATACGGCTTCGAAATGAGTGTTTAGTACCCATTTCGACATCAATATGGCTTCGAAACGAGTGTTTAATTTGAGCAAAAACAAATTGCATTCAGGGCCGGCTGAGGGGGGGGGGTAGTGTGGGTCTCGGGATTTGTTTTTGTGCACCCTTGCACCGTGTGCCCTTATATACGGCATTGGGCCCTTACATACTGATGTTGCCATTATTTGCCGTTATATACGGTGGTGAGTATAGTGTTGTCCCTCATATACTGCTGTAGGCATGCTACTGCCGTGATATGTGGCAGTGGGTATAGTGTTACCCCTTTGTGGCCTTTATCGTACCGTGGGCCGGGTTCCTTTTGTTTCATACTGCAGTGGGTATAGTGCTTCTACTAATACAATGCCGGTGGCATAAATGCTACCCTTTTTATACTGCAGTGGGTATGGTGCTACTCCTTTTATAATGCCGGTGGCATTATAATAATTTTTGTATGTACTGCAGTGTCGGTGTGGTGCTACTCCTTTTTTAAGGCCGGTGACATAATACTCTTTCATATTGACGAGGGTATGGTGCTACCTCTTTTTTCAATGCCGCTGGCGCGGTACTGCATTTTTTATACTGCCACTACCTTTTATACTGCGGTGGGTTTAATACTGCAATTGGTATGGTGCTACCTTTTTATGCCGCTGTTGGTCTGCTGCAGTTCGTTCGGTCCTTCCTCTCTAGACTGCTGTGAAACGCTTGCTGCTCGTTATGCTGCCGTTGGTGTGGAGGCTGCAGTATACCCTTGACGTGTCCCTTACCTCTCTCCGAACCCCCACTCAACCGCTCCAATAACCTCCACACCCTCCACACCATGTCATCGAGTGGCGAAGACTCTGACAAGTCAGGTGCTGGCGTATCCCGCCGGCTGCGGTAGTCAGCTCACACTTGCCAGGAGCGTCACGACTCGGACAGCCCTACGAACGCGGCCCATACCACCCAGTTTCAGGGGAGGGGGACGGAATCGAGGAAGAGCAGCGATCGGATGGCGTCGGAACGACCCCCTTCTGGAAGACTCGGATTCTTCCCCAGACGACGCTGACACCCGACAACTACGTCCGTCACAGGGCCAGCACCAAGGGGGCACGGAGGAGCCCACGCTTTCTCCACTCCACCACTCCGACCAGGACGCGGCGGTCGAGCTTGGGGCGTAAAAAGCGCTCGCAGAAAATGGCGCCGGGGACGGCGCTACGGAGGAGAAAACGCCTCCAACAACTGCAGCAGGATCGTGCGGACGCAGATCGAGCAGAAAAGGCGGCGGCGACTGGTATAGGGGACGCGCAGTAGGTCCTCAGACGGTCCAAAGAAGAATTGGTGAATGGTGGATCGGCCGCCGACTCGGGAGCTGTCGCAAACCCGCCCCCCTCGTTACGCCTGCCGAACGCGTACTCAGGGGTTCCACAGCCGGGAGACGACCGTTTCCGCAATGACATTGTGGCGTGCATGGTTTCTTCCCTGCGGCGGCCTAAGTTCAGCTCTGAATTGGGGAATACCGTCGTCTCCAAGGCACGTAACCTCGTCAACCATGTGAAGATAACGTCCCTCCAGAAACAGGAGCTCCTCTCCGTGGACGGGGCTTGGGAACCAGTAAACTCTAACACCTGTCAGGGTCAACTGGAGGCCTTGCCTTAGTTACCGCGCTGCGGGTCGCGCATCCGGACGCAAACGATCCCGTATTTTGGCCGACCCTAGAGGAGAACCGCGACATACAACGTCGCCAAAGATAACACATACTGCAGCAGTCGCGATGGTCGTGACGGCAAAAACCACCGCAGTGGGGGGCGGTGGGTCTGGTGGTGGGACACGCGTTGGGGGTGGCAGCCCCCACCACCGCTGTGAGAGTGGTGGGGGCGGAGGAGGAAACTCCGACACGGGAGGTGGTGGCTCAGGACGCCGCAATACCGGCGCCGGGAAGAACCACCGGGGTGCAAGTGGTCACAGCTCCGGGAATGGCGATGGGAGATGAAGGGACCGCCCCCGCAGTCGTTCTGATAGATATGACACCTCCAGCTCTTTCATCTCGTCAGATGAGTCGCGTTACGACCATCGCGAAGTCCTCGTGGCCATAAAACCGAGGCAAGTGACCCCCTTCTTGGTAGATGTGACGTTCTCCGATGACCTCATCAGCCGTATGATCGTGACCTATAACCGCGCTAAACCTGTGTCTTCTAATTTTGCCCACGCTTGTACCGCCGCGATAGACCCTGTCGATGCCGCCGCAAAGGCCAAGCTTTCCGTCTCTGTTGGCCACGTCTACATCCACCTAGGTCACACAGGCGTGACTCGCATTTCCGTCCTGCCATTTCCTGCCTCTGCAAACAAGGTAGACGGCGCGCAACAACTCGTCCACTCGACTAAGTCAGCGGCGTCAGAAATCCTCATACGCTGCGACGACGACTGTACAGACGGTTTGCGGTCACGGGATTGGGTGCCATGTTGATAACACCCCCTCAAGCAAGCATACATACGCGCGATTTTCCCTGACAAGCCCACGACGGCCAAAATCACCACTCCGATTGACGATCGGTTTGGACAGGTGTCGCGGGCACTCAAGGAGGAAGCCGCAGGGCCCAACTTCTGCAACCTGCTCCTACGTCTTCTGACACAACCGTAGACACGGGGGAGGGCTACACGAAGTTGCGCAGTTTTGGAGTGTGCATCGGCACACCCTTTGGCGTTTTTAGTCGGACGTTTCGTATACTCGTGTCGACAGTGACGGGGAGCGAGCGCGTTTTGGCCCCAGGGGTAGAGGTGGTGTTGGAGATACTTCGGATGGCGGTCAACAAGAAGTTTCCCACTTTGATGCCCACATTGTAACCTGGTTCTATGGCAACGGACACGAGGCCGTACGCCTTGTTGGATGCGATGTGAAAGGCTTGGTTGATTTGGCCCACAATAAGACTCCTGCCGTTAACGGCGAAACATATATTTCCCTGCATGTTTCTTTGACGGATGCGTGGTCATACGCCCCGTCGGGGCCCCGATCCGTTGGGTATGGGCGCGACCACGGCTGAGTGCCGTTCCAGTCGCCTGAATGGAAGACGGGGACGACCTATAATCCGATTGTCGTGTCCGTTGATGGCCCCTCCAGCCCTTGGCTTGTTTCTTCTTACCACTGCTGGCCTCTGGAAGAACGCTATTACGCAGAAGTTTTCGCTGTTTGTTCGTCCTTCAAGACCTACGACCCTTCTCTCTGGAGCGACCTTCTTTCACTCTCTGCCCGTGCCGCGGCCTTCTGAGACAACCGGGGGCACTGCCTAAACTGTCACGGGGATACTCCCTCCTTCAAACACTGTCTGCATACGTGTGTTAATGCGAGCGACCTTCTAAACCCTGGCCTTCGAATATGGCGCTTGCAGACGATGGCAAGCACGCATGTGCAGTCACCGTCGCCGTGACTAACCTCATTGTTCGAACTCCTACAAGCACAACCGCCGCCATCGCTCCGGCCCGACGCGCGGGCACCACCAGGGGCACGGCCAGGCAAACAGCCAAAGCACAAACTTCGATAACCCATACACATCTGGCTTCCAAGGAGGTGTCCCGCCCTTTCCTGTCTCTGCTTCCCCCGCTCCTACTCCGAGTGTGCATTACGGAGCCACCCATAACACGAGTGGCAACCCGAACGCGCGCCAGCCAGGTGCCTTTCGCTCCGGCAAATGCCGCGTCGAAGGCGGTACGGCTCAGACTGGCCATCCGCTACCAGCACTGCCTGGAGAGCCTTTATATGTTTCGCAAGATGCTCGTGTACCTGATCCCCGTTCAGCCAGCAAGACAGATAAACTTGCCTCTGCCAAGAGCCCACGGGTTCCCCAGCCACCTCATTATGTTTCTCACGGTCCCATATCGCCGTCGGGACCACGCGCTTCGAGCGTGGTTCCCTTCAGCCGGGGTACAGTTTCGACGTCGGGCACCCACGCTTCGTGCGCCGTTCCCGTCGGCCATGGTTTGAATTCGGCAACGGGCACGCGCGCTCCCAGCGCTTCCCTCCTCAGTCGTGGTACAAAAACGGCAACGAGGGCCCGCGCCTCAAGCGCCGGCCCCCCCACCATGGCAAGGGAGCCCGCGCTTGACTGGCCGCTCTTCCCCGCCACGCGCCACGCAGTGCTAAAACTGCTGCTACTGCGCGTCGGAATAATCTGCGAAAATTTTTGCCCCCTCCTCTTCCTAACCATGTGGTGGCGGTCGGTTTAACGTGTGGGAAGGCGGACACCAAAACACAGAGACTCTTGGAGAAACTCGGCTCAGTGATCCCTCGCGACAGCAGCGGGCGCTCTATCGTTTTTCCCATCAAACAGGATTCGACAGGAATTGCTACGCCGTTCCACGTCTTCGAGAGGCCAAAAGGGAATAAGCCTATTCGGGTAGAAATTTTGTTGCCGCCCGCCCGAGTCCCGTTGTTCAAGGCGCCTAAAGGGTCTGCAGGCCCTCCTTCGTCTTCGCGCACTCTAAGTCACGTGTATCGTGGTTCGTCGATATCAGTGAAACAGGAAGAAGATGCTACACTGCCCGACGAACCAGTGGTACACCACGGCCTCCAGCCAGATCAAGTGGACACTATTCCCGTCAAAATACGGAAGATTCGTGCCTCTCATCCAACAGAAGCGGCCCAGAGCCCCCTGTTCCTTCGGATGCAGTAAGAACCTCTTCTTGCGAATATTTGCCAAAGAGCGAGGATAACACGAGGCCAGGAGCCGTGGGTTTGAACTCGTATTATGCACCCGAGGCCCAGCATTCTCAGACGGGGACACTGCAGGCCCAAACTGCCGGGGCACGGTGTCGCCGGACAGGGGTATTGAAGGCCCAAGCTGCCGAGGGCCAGTGCTCCCGAACCGGGATACTGCAGGCCCGGCCTGCCAACGGCGACCCCCGATGGATGGACACAGTCGGGCTTTAACCCTGCTCTCGGACACTCAACAGACAAGGTGGTGCTGTTCTGGCAGCCCCATTCCTATGTTTCGCAGTGGTCTCCATCGTCGTTTGTCGTCGTCGACGTGTCATATTCTGGCGCGGAGCAGTATATGATGACCGAAAAGGCCATGATTTTTTAAGACTACCGCGCAGTTGAACTCGTCATATCTTCACCAGACTCGAGCATGCACAAACCCACCGGCCGAGGCGCGCGCAACTTTGACTCTGTTGTCTGGGACCGAGAGAAGCAATATGCCGTATTATCTGGCACCCACACAAATTCACGCAGAACCCCACCATGAAAAGTAACCTTTTGATCACGGGCACCACACTCCTCGCTGAAGCCAACCCTCTGGACCCAGTGTGGGGCATTGGTCTCCGGGCGGGCGACCGCAGGGCCAGCGATTTCCGAAAGGGGAGAGGGTCAAATTTTCTCGGCGAGGCGCTGTCTGCCGTCCGCGATAGCGTTCGCGAAAGTGAGGCCGGGTTGACACACCCTGCCTCCTCTCGTCAATTATGCACTCCCACCGGGAGCACCAGAATTCACGAGATTTCCACAGCACCGCCGCCTGGCCCGCTAACTGCGGCCAGCTCTTGTCAAGGTCCTCCTTTGGCGTTTTCGACTTTTTTCTCGGACGTGCGGCCGACCAAAGCCCTGACGTTTTTGGCAATAGCTCCTGGCGTCGGTCCTGACCTTGCGTTGTCAGGACACAGCTCCTGCCTCGTCGGGGGTACAGTGATGCTAGACAACGCTTCGTTCACCACTAAAATCGCGATACATAGTGGAGGGGGTGCCATTTCACCTTCCAGGTGCGTGTTCCTCCTTGGTACCGGTACCCCCCAAGTGTTCGTCCGCCGGGACATTTTGGGCCGTACGCTTCTAGTAGGCGCCGCCTCGGCGGCGTGCAAGCAATCCTGCAGTACTCGCTGCTGGGGGTGTGTCGGCGAATCTCCCCCTTTCTGAACCTAGAACAAAACCCGCCTGGGTGTCCTTTTTTTCTCGCCAATGAGCCGACGTGCTCCCTCGCAGTTTGGGCTTGTGTGGTTCTCCCTTCGGTTATGCGACATGCAGCGCTACTGGGCCACGATAGCTGTAACCATTTGAACACTCATCCGTATCGCGCCCTCCCCCCCCGACCAGAAGACAATCGGGTTTTGAACTGGCATTATCCCACCATGCCCCGGCAGGCGTATCATCTCACGCTATAGACCCCACAGCTACAGGCGATGGTTTCCATCTCCTGCATGGCGGTGCTGTGGGCGTCACCTTGTCGGACGAGTCACAGGCGATGGTTTCCATCTCCTGCATGGCGGTGCTGTGGGCGTCACCTTGTCGGACGAGTCCCATATATATGACCCAACGATTTATCCATGAACACACACAAACAACACGCGTACGGCCCAGGCGTATCGTTTCGAGAACGCGTCTTGTTGATCAACTGACCTCAATACGGCTTCGAAATGAGTGTTTAGTACCCATTTCGACATCAATATGGCTTCGAAACGAGTGTTTAATTTGAGCAAAAACAAATTGCATTTAGGGCCGGCTGAGGGGGGGGGGTAGTGTGGGTCTCGGGATTTGTTTTTGTGCACCCTTGCACCGTGTGCCCTTATATACGGCATCGGGCCCTTACATACTGATGTTGCAATTATTTGCCGTTATATACGGCGGTGAGTATAGTGTTGCCCCTCATATACTGCTGTAGGCATGCTACTGCCGTGATATGTGGCAGTGGGTATAGTGTTACCCCTTTGTGGCCTTTATCGTGCCGTGGGCCGGGTTCCTTTTGTTTCATACTGCAGTGGGTATGGTGCTTCTACTTATACAATGCCGGTGGCATAAATGCTACCGTTTTTATACTGCAGTGGGTATGGTGCTACTCCTTTTATAACGCCGGTGGCATTATAATAATTTTTGTATGTACTGCAGTGTCGGTGTGGTGCTACCCCTTGTTTAAGGCCGGTGACATAATACTCTTTTTACATTGACGAGGGTATGGTGCTACCTCTTTTTTCAGTGCCGCTGGCGCGGTACTGCATTTTTTATACTGCCACTATCTTTTATACTGCGGTGGGTTTAATACTGCAATTGGTATGGTGCTACCTTTTTATGCCGCTGTTGGTCTGCTGCAGTTCGTTCGGTCCTTCCTCTCTAGACTGCTGTGAAACGCTTGCTGCTCGTTATGCTGCCGTTGGTGTGGAGGCTGCAGTATACCCTTGACGTGTCCCTTACCTCTCTCCGAACCCCCACTCAACCGCTCCAATAACCTCCACACCCTCCACACCATGTCATCGAGTGGCGAAGACTCCGACAAGTCAGGTGCTGGCGTATCCCGCCGGCTGCGGTAGTCAGCTCACACTTGCCAGGAGCGTCACGACTCGGACAGCCCTACGAACGCGGCTCATACCACCCAGTTTCAGGGGAGGGGGACGGAATCGAAGAAGAGCAGCGATCTGATGGCGTCGGAACGACCCTCTTCTGGAAGACTCGGATTCTTCCCCAGACGACGCTGACACCCGACAACTGCGTCTGTCACAGGGCCAGCACCAAGGGGGCACGGAGGAGCCCACGCTTTCTCCACTCCACCACTCCGACCAGGACGCGGCGGTCGAGTTTGGGGCGTAAAGAGCGCTCGCAGAAAATGGCGCCGGGGACGGCGCTACGGAGGAGAAAACGCCTCCAACAACTGCAGCAGGATCGTGCGGACGCAGATCGCGCAGAAAAGGCGGCGGCCACTGGTATAGTGGACGCGCAGTAGGTCCTCAGACGGTCCAAAGAAGAATTGGTGAATGGTGGATCGGCCGCCGACTCGGGAGCTGTCGCAAACCCGCCCCCCTCGTTGCGCCTGCCGAACGCGTACTCAGGGGTTCCACAGCCGGGAGACGACCGTTTCCGCAATGACATTGTGGCGTGCATGGCTTCTTCCCTGCGGCGGCCTAAGTTCAGCTCTGAATTGGGGAATACCGTCGCCTCCAAGGCACGTAACCTCGTCAACCATGTGAAGATAACGTCCCTCCAGAAACAGGAGCTCCTCTCCGTGGACGGGGCTTGGGAACCAATAAACTCTAACACCTATCAGGGTCAACTGGAGGCCTTGCCTTAGTTACCGCGCTGCGGGTCGCGCATCCGGACGCAAACGATCCCGTATTTTGGCCGATCCTAGAGGAGAACCATGACATACAACGTCGCCAAAGCTAACACATACTGCAGCAGTCGCGATGGTCGTGACGGCAAAAACCGCCGCAGTGGGGGGCGGTGGGTCTGGTGGTGGGACTCGCGTTGGGGGTGGCAGCCCCCACCACCGCTGTGAGAGTGGTGGAGGCGGAGGAGGAAACTCCGACACGGGAGGTGGTGGCTCAGGACGCCGCAATACCGGCGCCGGGAAGAACCACCGGGGTGCAAGTGGTCACAGCTCCGGGAATGGCGATGGGGGATGAAGGGACCGCCCCCGCAGTCGTTCTGGTAGATATGACACCTCCAGCTCTTTCAGCTCGTCAGATGAGTCGCGTTACGACCATCGCGGTCCTCGTGGCCATAAAACCGAGGCAAGTGACCCGCTTCTTGGCAGATGTGACGTTCTCCGATGACCTCATCAGCCGTATGATCGTGACCTATGACCGCGCTAAACCTGTGTCTTCAAATTTTGCCCACGCTTGTACCGCCGCGATAGACCCTGCCGATGCCGCCGCAAAGGCCAAGCTTTCCGTCTCTGTTGGCCACGTCTACATCCACCTAGGTCACACAGGCGTGACTCGCATTTCCGTCCTGCCATTTCCTGCCTCTGCAAACAAGGTAGACGGCGCGCAACAACTCGTCCACTCGACTAAGTCAGCGGCGTCAGAAATCCTCATACGCTGCGACGACCGCTGTACAGAGGGTTTGCGGTCACGGGATTGGGTGCCTTGTTGATAACACCCCCTCAAGCAAGCATTCATACGCGCGATTTTCCCTGACAAGCCCACGACGGCCAAACTCACCACTCTGATCGACGATCGGTTTGGACAGGTGTCGCGGGCACTCAAGGAGGAAGCCGCAGGGCCCAACTTCTGCAACCTGCTCCTACGTCTTCTTACGCAACCGTAGACACGGGGGAGGGCTACACGAAGTTGCGCAGTTTTGGAGTGTTCATCGGTACACCCTTTGGCGTTTTTAGTCGGACGTTTCGTATACTCGTGTCGACAGTGACGGGGAGCGAGCGCGTTTTGGCCCCAGGGGTAGAGGTGGTGTTGGAGATACTTCGAATGGCGGTCAACAAGAAGTTTCCCACTTTGATGCCCACATTGTAACCTGGTTTTATGGCAACGGACACGAGGCCGTACGCCTCGTTGGATGCGATGTGAAAGGCTTGGTTGATTTGGCCCACAATAAGACTCCTGCCGTTAACGGCGAGATGTTTCCCTGCATGTTTATTTGACGGATGCGTGGTCATACGCCCCGTCGGGGCCCCGATCCGCTGGGTATGAGCGCGACCAGGGCTGAGTGCCGTTCCAGTCGCCTTTATGGAAGACGGGGACGACCTATAATCCGATTGTCGTGTCCTTTGATGGCCCCTCCAGCCCTTGGCTTGTTTCTTCTTACCACTGCTGGCCTCTGGAAGAACGCTATTACGCAGACGTTGTCGCTGTTTGTTCTTCCTTCAAGACCTACGACCCTTCTCTCTGGAGCGACCTTCTTTCACTCTCTGCCCGTGCCGCGGCCTTCTGAGACAACCGGGGGCACTGCCTAAACTGTCACGGGGATACTCCCTCCTTCAAACACTGCCTGCATACGTTTGTTAATGCGAGCGACCTTCTAAACCCTGGCCTTCGAAGATGGCGCTTACAGACGATGGCAAGCACGCATATGCAGTCACCGTCGCCGTGACTAACCTCATTGTTCGAACTCCTACAAGCACAACCGCCGCCATCGCTCCGGTCCGACGCGCGGGCACCACCAGGGGCGCGGCCAGGCAAACAGTCAAAGCACAAACTTCGATAACCCATACACATCTGGCTTCCAAGGAGGTGTCCCGCCCTTTCCTGTCTCTGCTTCCCCCGCTCCTACTCCGAGTGTGCATTACGGAGCCACCCATAACACGAGTGGCAACCCGAACGCGCGCCGGCCAGGTGCCTTTCGCTCCGGCAAATGACGCGTCGAAGGCGGTACGGCTCAGACTGGCCATCCGCTACCAGCACTGCCTGGAGAGCCTTTATATGTTTCGCAAGATGCTCGTGTACCTGATCCCCGTTCAGCCAGCAAGACAGATAATCTTGCCTCTGCCAAGAGCCCACGGGTTCCCCAGCCACCTCATTATGTTTCTCACGGTCCCATATCGCCGTCGGGACCACGCGCTTCGAGCGTGGTTCCCTTCAGCCGGGGTACAGTTTCGACGTCGGGCACCCACGCTTTGTGCGCCGTTCCCGTCGGCCATGGTCCGATTTCGGCAACGCGAACGCGCGCTCCCAGCGCTGCCCTCCCCAGCCGTGGTACAAAAAAGGCAACGAGGGCCCGCGCCTCAAGCGCCGCCCCCCCCACCCATGGCAAGGGATGCCGTGCTTCACTGGCCGCTCTTCCCTGCCACGCGCCACGCAGTGCTAAAACTGCTGCTACTGCGCGTCGGAATAATCTGCGAAAATTTTTGCCCCCTCCTCTTCCTAACCATGTGGTGGCGGTTGGTTTAAAGTGTGGGAAAGCGGACACCAAAACACAGAGATTCTTGGAGAGACTCGGCTCAGTGATCCCTCGCGACAGCAGCGGGCGCTCTATCATTTTTCCCATCAAAAAGGATTCGACAAGAATTGCTACCTCGTCCCACGTCTTCGAGAGGCCAAAAGGGAATAAGCCTATTCGGGTAGAAAAATTGTTGCCGCCCGCCCAAGTTCCGTTTTTCAAGGCACCTAGAGGATCGCAAACCCTCCTTCGGCTTCGCGCACTCTAAGCCACGTGTATCGTGCTTCGTCGATATCAGTGAAACAGGAAGAAAATCCTACACTGCCCGACGAGCCAGTGGTGCACCACGGCCTCCAGCCAGATCAAGCGGACGCTATTCCCGTCAAAATACGGAAGATTCGCGCGTCTCATCCAACCGAAGCGGCCCAGAGCCCCCTGTTCCTTCGGATGCAGTAAGAACCTCTTCTTGCGAATATTCGCCAAAGAGCGAGGGTAACACGAGACCAGGAACCGTGGGTTTGGACTCACCTTGTGCACCCGAGGCCCAGCATTCTCAGACATGGACACTGCAGGCCCAAACTACCGGGGCGCGGTGTCGCCGGACAGGGGTATTGAAGGCCCAAACTGCCGAGGGCCGGTGCTCCCGAACCGGGATACTGCAGGCCCGGCCTGCCAACGGCGACCCCCGATGGATGGACACAGTCGGGCTTTAACCCTGCTCTCGGACACTCAACAGACAAGGTGGTGCTGTTCTGGCAGCCCCATTCCTATGTTTCGCAGTGGTCTCCATCGTCGTTTGTCGTCGTCGACGTGTCATATTCTGGCGCGGAGCAGTATATGATGACCGAAAAGGCCATGATTTTTAAAGACTACCGCGCAGTTGAACTCGTCATATCTTCACCAGACTCGAGCATGCACAAACCCACCGGCCGAGGCACGCGCAACTTTGACTCTGTTGTCTGGCACCGAGAGAAGCAATATGCCGTATTATCTGGCACCCACACAAATTCACGCAGAACCCCACCATGAAAAGTAACCTTCTGATCACGGGCACCACACTCCTCGCTGAAGCCAACCCTCTGGACCCAGTGTGGGGCATTGGTCTCCGGGCGGGCGACCCCAGGGCCAGCGATTTCCGAAAGGGGAGAGGGTCAAATTTTCTCGGTGAGGCGCTGTCTGCCGTCCGCGATAGCGTTCGCGAAAGTGAGGCCGGGTTGACACACCCTGCCTCCTCTCGTCAATTATGCACGCCCACCGGGAGCACCAGAATTCACGAGATTTCCACAGCACCGCCGCCTGGCCCGCTAACTGCGGCCAGCTCTTGTCAAGGTCCTCCTTTGGCGTTTTCGACTTTTTTCTCGGACGCGCGGCCGACCAAAGCCCTGACGTTTTTGGCAATAGCTCCTGGCGTCGGTCCTGACCTTGCGTTGTCAGGACACAGCTCCTGCCTCGTCGGAGGTACAGTGATGCTAGACAACGCTTCGTTCACCACTAAAATCGCGATACATAGTGGAGGGGGTGCCATTTCACCTTCCAGGTGCGTGTTCCTCCTTGGTACCGGTACCCCCCAAGTGTTCGTCCGCCGGGACGTTTTGGGCCGTACGCTTCTAGTAGGCGCCGCCTCGGCGGCGTGCAAGCAATCCTGCAGTACTCGCTGCTGGGGGTGTGTCGGCGAATCTCCCCCTTTCCGAACCTAGAACAAAACCCGCCTGAGTGTCCTTTTTTTCTCGCCAATGAGCCGACGTGCTCCCTCGCAGTTTGGGCTTGTGTGGTTCTCCCTTCGGTTATGCGACATGCAGCGCTACTGGGCCACGATAGCTGTAACCATTTGAACACTCATCCGTATCGCGCCCTCCCCCCCCGACCAGAAGACAATCGGGTTTTGAACTGGCATTATCCCACCATGCCCCGGCAGGCGTATCATCTCACGCTATAGACCCCACAGCTACAGGCGATGGTTTCCATCTCCTGCATGGCGGTGCTGTGGGCGTCACCTTGTCAGACGAGTCACAGGCGATGGTTTCCATCTCCTGCATGGCGGTGCTGTGGGCGTCACCTTGTCGGACGAGTCCCAGCTGCTTGAGGTCATCTTGTTTCGCAGCAACGTCTCCCGCCGCTAGCAGGGGAATACCTTGTTGACATTCCCACACAGTTGGGTCTCCTTTCGGTGCACGAACACTTCGTTGCCTTAGGGCGACAGGTCCTTCCTCTACCAGGTGTCGCCGACTTCGAGCTGAGCGACCTCATCGGGGTCGCTGACGCCCCACTCTTGCGTGTCGTGTTGAGCGCCTTACAGCACAACAATCGAGCCACTGACTCTAGCCTTAGTCAACCTGCAGCACACCAGGTTTCAGCTTTCACTTACTCGCCATCCCCAGCTGAAGAAGCTACGGCTGCTGCGTCATCCTCGCCAGCTTTACTCGCACAGTTGAACCAAAACCAGCGTTTTTCGTTCCTGCGCGTCTGGGCTCGACTGCCGCCGCACCTGAAGGAGATCGCTTTCGACTTACATGACCCCACGTGGACCCCCTCGGTTATCGAACAGCTGGGCGATCTGCTCTGTGAATTTCCTGATGTGTTCTCCACCTCTAAGGCAGACTTTGGCTCCTGCTCTCTGACGCCTTTCGAGATTTCGGTCCCGGAAGGCAGTGCGCCGGTCACTCTCCGGCCTCATCGCATTTTCCCCATATTGGCCAAGGAAATGGAAGCGACCCTCGACCAGTACCTCGTGGTTGGACTGATCCAGAACTCGGCATCTCTGTATTCGAGCCCACTGGTAGTCATCACGAAAAAGTCCAGTGGCGCGAAGATCACGGTAAATTACAAGAAGCTGGACAAAATCAACAAGCTGAGCACACTGCTCATTCCCCGTGTGGACCAAGTCCTAGACTGCTCGGGCTCAGAACCCTTCGTTCCACTTGGTTTCTGCGTTCCACCAGATAACCGCGCACAATGACACAGTCCCCCTCACGCCGTTCTGCACACCCACGGGTCTCTGCGAGCGGCTCGTCATGCCCCAGGGCAGCAGTGCTTCCCCTGGGTAGTTCGTCATTGTGATCAGTGAAGTCATTAAGGGCTTGGAACAGGTCGCAGCCTACCTTGACGACGCTATCGTGTTCGACTTCGACCTGGTAGCGCATGTTCAGACGATTCGCTCCCTCTTCGAGCGTTTGCGAAAGCATATCTTAAAGCTCTCCCCCTCGAAGGATCGACCAGGCGTCACCGGCACCAATGTTCTGAGTCACTCTATTTCCCTAGCGGGTCTACGGTCGAATGCGGTAAGAGTGTCAGCGTTGCCCAAAATGCCGATGCCCAAGGGTGTGAAGCAAGTCCGTACCATGATGTGCGGCATCAACTATTGTCACAAATTGTTGACCGACCTGTTCAAGAGGTTGGGTCCTACTAACTCGCTTCTGCGGAAGGGAATTAAATTCTCGTCAACGCCCGCCATAGAACAATTGGAGCGATAAACCTCCGCGGGGCTGGCGACTCCGCCAATTTTGGTCTTCCCAAACTGGTACGCCGTCGCCGACGGCTCATGCCCGTTCAACGTATATTGCAACGCTTACATTGATAGGTTCGGCGCCGCCATTGAACAGGAACAGTCGGACGATCCCATGAAGCCCATCGTACATCAGCCGAGCTGCGCTCGACTCTGAGTGGCATTGGACTCCTCTTGATCTGGAAGCCGGCAGCATCGTTTGGGCTCTCAAATGCCTACGCGGCTACCTTTGGGGGACACCATTTCGTACATTTTCCTATTACAAGGCATTGGAGGGCATCGGCGAAGTAGGGAACCACAATGCGCAAGTCCAGCGGTGGCTTGAATTCCTCATCGCGTCCGACTACACACTCGAGTACCGAAAAGGCAGCGCAAACGGCAACGCGGACTTCCTATCCCGCTTGCCAGAGCCTGCCGCGGAGCATGATCGCATTGGGTCGACGAGCCTTACCCCCGTTAGGGACGGTGATATCTTCCTAGTACAGATGTTCGGACTACGCTTTCACTCCTCACCGATCCCAGGTGTAGGCTTGGGTGGGCTGGTGCCGCGCACTAACAGTACTGCCTTCGGTGGACTCCCTTCACCTCCGCCGATTTCCGCGATTTTCACACACACGGGCCACGTATAAGGATTGACGACCTTTCTGCTCCTTCAGGGAGATTATTCGCTCGCGTTTCTGCTCGCGTTTCTGCCTCCGTCGCCACCGTCGATCGCCGTGCCGGCAGCGGGCTGACTTTACCTGCCTCCGACACCGATTTCGCTCGGTGTTTTCCGTGCCCACCGAGGGCTGCCCGGGATCCGCAGAATTCCCAGATTCCGCGCCCACGGGCTCCATTTTATCCTCCCCAGCCATGCCAGGCACTCTAGCGCCTTCGACGGCGAAGCCGCCTTCGGGCCACATCTCCACTCGGACGCGCTGACGAACCGCGACGGCAGCCAGCAATGCACCACCAGCTGTTGGTTATGGTTTCGAGCCGGTCGGGGCCCCTTGACCACCTGCCCGGCGTGCCAACACCCCGCCGCGAGTTCCACGCCCACGGCCGGCCCCGATTACCGCCGTGGCCCCTGCCTTCGCCGCCCCGCCTGCCCCCGTGGTACCCATCCTGTCCGACCACGACCGCACCGAGCCTGTGGGAACTCCCCCCTTGCGACTTGCGCCTCCTGCGGGAGACCCGCCGACCGCACTTACTCAAGGTAGATGCCCTCGGCGTCACTGCTGAATTGCGGTTCGCTGATTCCGTCTCGCGTTATTTCTACACCGACTGGGAGCGAGAAAAGCAGGCTGAACCGACGTGCCACGCCGCAATTTGCTACACCATTCTCGACCGGCCGCCGGCCCTGCAACACGGCTTTTAGTCGTGCTACTCCTCACACCAGCGTCCCTCCCTTTCGTAGATCCAGGAACTTGCTGGTAAAGGATGCTTACACACAACCGACGACGACATTGTCCTACTCGTCCGTAATCCGACGCCGCCGCCCACGCTTGACTCGCCTAGCTCGGTGGAAAGCGCAGCTTGTTTGCTGAACGACAAGCATCTTCGCATTTACGTCCCATTGCTCATGCGACTTTGGATCATGCAAGCTCGCCATTCGACGGCTTCTTGCCACCTTGGAACCACGCGTACGTTGCGCATGCTCGAACGGTCCTACTGATGGATCGGCATGAACGTATGCGCTCGGTAGTGGCTCCTTCACTGCCTAAACTGCCAAGCATCGAACACCCCACTGCTGACTGCCCGCTGGTGAGTCCTCTCCATGCCTTTGCCAGACGGTCCCGGCATTGCCATCAGCATCAGTTATTTCGGCTCTCTCCTGGTCACGCCGCGCCGCAACTCCTACATCTTGCTCGTCACCGACCGTTTCAGTCGTCGGGCCGATATGTTTGCCGCCACTGCGGTAGAGGTCACCGCGGGGGGCACGACCAACATCTTGGTCAACAAATATATCCCCCTCTGGAGGTGCCCACGCACCATACGTTCGGACAAGCCTACAGTTCTGTTCCAAGCTTTCATAAGATGTCTATCAGTGTTTGGGAGTACGTACGCTTGCCACAGGCTCTTACCACCCAAACGGTGACGGGTGCGTTGAGCGCGTGAACCACACTATGGCCTAACGTATGGCTATGGGCGTCAACGAAAACCAAGACGACTGGGATTTGCACCTCTCTCACGTTGAATTTGCACATAAACATTCGGTCAGCGCAGCGACGGGCTTGGCCCCAAACGAGGTACACATGGGTAGACTTCCACTTCTCCCTCTGGTGTTTTTCGGCCGTTCTGGAGTCGTGGGACACCAGAGTTTGGCCCGCGACCACCTGGCCTGTTGCGACCTGACTACAGACCAGCAGCAGCGCGCGGACGACATTGTTCGCCAACACCATGCCCTCACCGTTTCCCGCGTTAACCGCCAAAACTCCTCCCTCGCCGACGCGCTGTACCCGGTCCCAAACGTTTGCCGTGGGTGGTTGGGCATGGGTGTATAATTCAGCTTTTACCACCCACCAGGGCGTGAAGGCTAACACGGACACCAAGGTACCCAAGGCATAACTTGCGCTCAACTGGACGAGCCCCTTCAAAGTCCTAGCAGTTGGACCTTGCTCCTTCGCTGACACCCCGGACGGATTCCCGCTCGGCGATATCCTGCTGTACTGGGATTTCCCTTTCCACCTGCCTGGTTCGGATGCTCGCCGGCGAGTGGCGATAGCGCGCTGCAAGCCCTGTGATAATTCCCACGACAGCAGCGACATGCCCAAATACTTACCGGCGGGACTGACGCAGTATGTGCTCAACAACGTCTTCATCAAAACACCTCTGTACCACGTCACTCAAGACGACGGATCGGCTCCGCTCTAATGAAGATCATTGGTCCTCAGTCGGTCTGGGGGCGTGGTGGAGTTATCGCGATGAGGTACAAGACGCATTGGGCGGGTCTCTTCGAACCGTCTTGGGGGCGGGAAATGGACCTCCAACTCTCTCACACCCACATCTTGCGCTATTTGGCCGGCACTCCTGACCAACACTGCCAATCAACCGCCTTTACCGCCCGGTGCGTATTGGCGCCGCACAGCGTGAGCTTTCTCGGACCAACGGCGAAAACGTTTTGGCGCCCGGATACGCCTATGTCCCACGCGCGGAGTAGGTTCGCCGCTACCGCCACACAGTGCTCCCCGAGGGCGCTCATGTTTGGTACAAGGACGACGATGCTTTGTGGTGGTTTGGCAAATTCAGAGCAAGGACGACTGCAGATGCCGTCTACCTGCTCCGAGTTTTGGACGACCCGGGGGCACCCAAACTTAATCTCCCTCCGGCGCGCTACAGGACCTCAACAGGGGCCATACGTGGTTCTTGGAGTTTCCAGGTTCGCATTGCCAGCGCGCTCCCTCGAGGGACTCAGCGTAACATACATGAATATCGAGGCACGACCGCGGGTACCTGACTTTCATGCCGCCGCTGCACTTGATAGCTTTCCGTTCCCCTGGGTTTTTGGGGGTGGGGGGGGGTTCTTCAAGACCTTATCTTAGGTGTTTCTTGCACTTTTGATGTGGGTTCGGTATGAGGTTTGATGTTTGCTTCTGATTTTTGTTATCTCGTCCTACCGACACCCTCCTCCGCCAGAGTTGGGGGGCTGGTCAGGGTAATATGGCTACTCATACTGTGGCACAAGACTGTATGGTTATTTAGTTTTCTCTTTGTTGTACGTTTTTCATAGAGGCAACCCCCCCGCCCGTCGCGGGACTGTGAGTAGTGCCAATTTCCCGTCCGGTGTTAGTTGTTGCCTTCTCGTCTCGCCCCCCCCCTCGCCTTGCTGGCGGCTTCCGGGGGGTGTTTGACGTGGGCGTCCATCATGACAGTGCTACGTTTTCGTCCGATTGGATTTGTCGCGTGTTTCCCGGCTTCATAGCCTAGGGTCAGGGTTAGGGTTAGGCTTAGACTGCTTCCTTCGTCGCCAGTTCTGTTTCCGCGAGCTCGGCCCCCGTCATTGACCGGGCCGTAAGCCCTCGCATACGGACTTTGAAGCTCACTATCCCGTTGCACGTCATCGTGGCTTGTGATGACGTTGACGTGCTACTGTCCGGGTTTTGGCCCCAATTGGCGTCTGAGATTGTTGTCAGGTTGAAACCCCCGTTTGTGGATGGTGTTAAAATCGATGCTGCCGGCGAGGTAGCGGCGTAGATGCTTGGCTGTCCCCAGGTGTGCTTTCGATGAGTTAGAAATTTTCCTCTCTGGCTGGTTAACGCCGGAGAGGATGGCGTAGCGGCTTACTTGAGCCAGGTATATGACGACGCCGACGATGGACTGGTACCGCTGCGTGTCTGCTATGGTCCAAAGGTTATCTTACCACTGGTTGATCGATAGCTCCGACCCGACTCCGATAGTGTGCACCGTGTTGCATTCCTCCATGCAATACGTCTCGGGTATCGACTTGGTGTAGTGCGGTTGCCAGATGGTGAGTGCCCCTTCCTCGCGGTTACCGGTGACTTGCGTCCCACGTATGACCGAGACATCTCCCATGGTGCCGAAGCACATACCAGCGCTTCCTCCCCTGCTTGAGCAACACCTTTTCCTGCCCCACCAGCAAAAGATCCCTGACGTAGATGGTGAGAACGACAGTGTGTGTCCTTATTCCAGCTGGAGAAATGCCCTTTCTTGGTTGTGGGGTTGTTGATTCTGTCGTTGTTTGTGAAGACGTAGATGCAGGGGTCGGACTTGGGTGGTTTGAATCATATTGACGTCACAAAGTCGTTGATGGTGCTATGTCAGTTGGCCGGTGCCTGCCGGGTTCCGTCGAGGCTCTTGTGAAGCCTCATTACTTGGTAGACTCTGCTGTTGTCTCCTCGCGTCCAGGGACCATTTTCATGAAGATCGTTTCGTCGACGGGAGAGATGAAAAGTGCCGCGGGAACACCGTACTGCAAGAAATCGAGAATTTGGTTTCGCCACCAGAGCCAGCACCATGCAGATTCATTGAAGACGACTCACAGGAGCGAAAGCACTCCTGCAGTGTACACCTGCTACCATCTCCCAACCGAGCACCACCACCCTAGCCTTGTGTGGGCCATTGGTCTTGATCTTGTATACCCGCTGTGAGTCAATGAATTTCGATCCAGCAGGGACCGAGGTGACGGAGACGAGGTTGTAGACCTGATGCTTGATCAGACTCGATATATCTTTGTTTTCCGCTGCCTCCTCTGGCAAATTTCTCGCCTCTGTAGAGGTATTCTCGCTTTCGTCTTCCCCGCCGAACGCCTTTGGAGTTGCGAGTCAGTGGTAGCATATGTGTACTCCGATAAAGTGGTCGGTTCCTGCCTGTGAGCCATGTCCAGTTGATCCGCGCCGGTGCAGAGATTGGGCTGCTGTGGCTCGCGCATAGTACGCTCGGTAACCAGAGAACTAAGCCCCCTGGCGACGGCCGGCGCTCGGAGCGTCATCGCAGGCGTAACCTCCGGAGTTCCACCGAACCTTGATGCTCAGAGGGCGTCGCTCCCCCGGTTCCTACGGCGGGCGCCCCTTCGGCGCCTCCAGGGGGAGGTATTTGTCGTCGACTGCCGACGCCGGCAATATGCAGGTGTTGCCCGTCTGCCGCTGCTATCTGTTGGGTGGATGTTCCCTGCTCTGCGACTGTGGTCCACCGTGCAGTCGTTGTACCTCCTGCAGATCACCATTGGTGAGTGAAGCCTTGATAGGGTCTCGGCCAGTTCCGAGCTGGTGGGCGTTATGATCAGCGACCCAAGGTCGTCTTGAGAAGCGTTTAAGTTGAGGAATGGTGTGAGGTCGCGAACGTCTCGCAGTAGGTCGTCGTCCGTCATGGTCGGGTCGCCATCGCAGACTGGACCTTGGCACTCGTAGTAGTAGTCCGCCGCGAGTTCCACGCCCACGCACGGCCCCGACCACCGCCGTGGCCCCTGCCTTCACCGCCCCGCCTGCCCCCGTGGTACCCATCCTGTCCGACCACGACCTCACCGAGCCTGTGGGAACTCCCCCCCTTGCGACTTGCGCCTCCTGCGGGAGACCCGCCGACCGCGCTTACTCAAGGTAGATGCCCTCGGCGTCACTGCTGAATTGCGGTTCGCTGATTCCGTCTCGCGTTATTGCTACACCGACTGGGAGCGAGAAAAGCAGGCTGAACCAACGTGCCACGCCGCAATTCGCTACACCATCCTCGGCCGGCCGCCGGCCCTGCAACACGGCTTTTAGTCGTGCTACTCCTCACACCAGCGTCCCTCCCTTTCGTAGATCCAGGAACTTGCTGGTAAAGGATGCTTACACACAACCGACGACGACATTGTCCTACTCGTCCGTAATCCGACGCCGCCGCCCACGCCTGACTCGCCTAGCTCGGTGGAACGCGCAGCTTGTTTACTGAACGACAAGCATCTTCGCATTTACGTCCCATTGCTCATGCGACTTTGGATCGTGCAAGCTCGCCATTCGACGGCTTCTTGCCACCTTGGCACCACGCGTACGTTGCGCATGCTCGAACGGTTCTACTGATGGATCGGCATGAACGTACGCGCTCGGTGGTGGCTCCTCCACTGCCTAAACTGCCAAGCACCGAACACCCCACTGCTGACTGTCCGCTGGCGAGTCCTCTCCATGCCTTTGCCAGACGGTCCCGGCATCGCCATCAGCATCAGTTATTTCGGCTCTCTCCTGGTCACGCCGCGACGCAACTCCTACATCTTGCTCGTCACCGACCGTTTCAGTCGTCGGGCCGATATGTTTGCCGCCACTGCGGTAGAGGTCACCGCGGAGGGCACGACCAACATCTTGGTCAACAAATATATCCCCCTCTGGAGGTGCCCACGCACCATACGTTCGGACAAGCCTACAGTTCTGTTCCAAGCTTTCATAAGATGTCTATCAGTGTTTGGGAGTACGTACGCTTGCCACAAGCTCTTACCACCCAAACGGTGACGGGTGCGTTGAGCGCGTGAACCACACTATGGCCTAACGTCTGGCTATGGGCGTCAACGAAAACCAAGACGACTGGGATTTGCACCTCTCTCACGTTGAATTCGCACATAAACATTCGGTCAGCGCAGCGACGGGCTTGGCCCCAAACGAGGTACACATGGGTAGACTTCCACGTCTCCCTCTGGCGTGTTTCGGCCGTTCTGGAGTCGTGGGACACCAGAGTTTGGCCCGCGACCACCTGGCCTGTTGCGACCTGACTACAGACCAGCAGCAGCGCGCGGACGACATTGTTCGCCAACACCATGCCCTCACCGTTTCCCGCGTTAACCGCCAAAACTCCTCCCTCGCCGACGCGCTGTACCCGGTCCCAAACGTTTGCCGTGGGTGGTTGGGCATGGGTGTATAATTCAGCTTCTACCACCCACCAGGGCGTGAAGGCTAATACGGACACCAAGGTACCCAAGGCATAACTTGCGCTCAACTGGACGAGCCCCTTCAAAGTCCTAGCAGTTGGACCCTGCTCCTTCGCTGACACCCCGGACGGATTCCCGCTCGGCGATATCCTGCTGTACTGGGATTCCCTTTCCACCTGCCTGGTTCGGATGCTCGCCGGCGAGTGGCGATAGCGCGCTGCAAGCCCTGTGATAATTCCCACGACAGCAGCGACATGCCCAAATACTTACCGGCGGGACTGACGCAGTATGTGCTCAACAACGTCTTCATCAAAACACCTCTGTACCACGTCACTCAAGACGACGGATCGGCTCCGCTCTAATGAAGATCATTGGTCCTCAGTCGGTCTGGGGGCGTGGTGGAGTTATCGCGATGAGGTACAAGACGCATTGGGCGGGTCTCTTCGAACCGTCTTGGGGGCGGGAAATGGACCTCCAACTCTCTCACACCCACATCTTGCGCTATTTGGCCGGCACTCCTGACCAACACTGCCAATCAACCGCCTTTACCGCCCGGTGCGTATTGGCGCCGCACAGCGTGAGCTTTCTCGGACCAACGGCGAAAACGTTTTGGCGCCCGGATACGCCTATGTCCCACGCGCGGAGTAGGTTCGCCGCTACCGCCACACAGTGCTCCCCGAGGGCGCTCATGTTTGGTACAAGGACGACGATGCTTTGTGGTGGTTTGGCAAATTCAGAGCAAGGACGACTGCAGATGCCGTCTACCTGCTCCGAGTTTTGGACGACCCGGGGGCACTCAAACTTAATCTCCCTCCGGCGCGCTACAGGACCTCAACAGGGGCCATACGTGGTTCTTGGAGTTTCTGGTTTCCATCTCCTGCATGGCGGTGCTGTGGGCGTCACCTTGTCGGACGAGTCTCAGCTGCTTGAGGTCATCTTGTTTCGCAGCAACGGCTCCCGCCGCTAGCAGGGGAATACCTTGTTGACATTCCCACACAGTTGGGTCTCCTTTCGGTGCACGAACACTTCGTTGCCTTAGGGCGACAGGTCCTTCCTCTACCAGGTGTCGCCGACTTCGAGCTGAGCGACCTCATCGGGGTCGCTGACGCCCCACTCTTGCGTGTCCTGTTGAGCGCCTTACAGCACAACAATCGAGCCACTGACTCTAACCTTAGCCAACCTGCAGCACACCAGGTTTCAGCTTTCACTTACTCGCCATCCCCAAGCTACGGCCGCTGCGTCATCCTCGCCAGCTTTACTCGCACAGTTGAACCAAAACCAGCGTTTTTCGTTCCTGCGCGTCTGGGCTCGACTGCCGCCGCACCTGAAGGAGATCGCTTTCGGCTTACATGACCCCACGTGGACCCCCTCGGTTATCGAACAGCTGGGCGATCTGCTCTGTGAATTTCCTGGTGTGTTCTTCACCTCTAAGGCAGACTTTGGCTCCTGCTCTCTGACGCCTTTCGAGATTTCGGTCCCGGAAGGCAGTGCGCCGGTCACTCTCCGGCATCATCGCATCTTCCCCATATTGGCCAAGGAAATGGAAGCGACCCTCGACCAGTACCTCGTGGTTGGACTGATCCAGAACTCGGCATCTCTGTATTCGAGCTCACTGGTAGTCATCACGAAAAAGCCCAGTGGCGCGAAGATCACGGTAAATTACAAGAAGCTGGACAAAATCAACAAGCTGAGCACACTGCTCATTCCCCGTGTGGACCAAGTCCTAGACTGCTCGGGCTCAGAACCCTTTGTTCCACTTGGTTTCTGCGTTCCACCAGATAACCGCGCACAATGACACAGTCCCCCTTACGCCGTTCTGCACACCCACGGGCCTCTGCGAGCGGCTCGTCATGCCCCAGGGCAGCAGTACTTCCCCTGGGTAGTTCGTCATTGTGATCAGTGAAGTCATTAAGGGCTTGGAACAGGTCGCAGCCTACCTTGACGACGTTATCGTGTTCGACTCCGACCTGGTAGCGCATGTTCGGACGATTCGCTCCCTCTTCGAGCGTTTGCGAAAGCATAACTTAAAGCTCTCCCCCTCGAAGGATCGACCAGGCGTCACCGGCGCCAATTTTCTGAGTCACTCTATTTCTCTAGCGGGTCTACGGTCGAATGCGGTAAGAGTGTCAGCGTTGACCAAAATGCCGATGCCCAAGCGTGTGAAGCAAGTCCGTACCATGATGTGCGGTATCAACTATTATCACAAATTGTTGACCGACCTGTTCAAGAGGTTGGGTCCTACTAACTCGCTTCTGCGGAAGGGAATTAAGTTCTCGTCAACGCCCGCCATAGAACAATTGGAGCGATAAACCTCCGCGGGGCTGGCGACTCCGCCAATTTTGGTCTTCCCAAACTGGTACGCCGTCGCCGACGGCTCATGCCCGTTCCACGTATATTGCAACGCTTACATTGATAGGTTCGGCGCCGCCGTTGAACAGGAACAGTCGGACGATCCCATGAAGCCCATCGTACATCAGCCGAGCTGCGCTCGACTCTGAGAGGCATTGATCCTCTTGATCTGGAAGCCGGCAGCATCGTTTGGGCTCTCAAATGCCTACGCGGCTACCTTTGGGGGACACCATTTCGTACATTTTCCTATCACAAGGCATTGGAGGGCATCGGCAAAGTGGGGAACCACAATGCGCAAGACCAGCGGTGGCTTGAATTCGTCATCGAGTCCGACTACACACTCGAGTACCGAAAAGGCAGCGCAAACGGCAACGCGGACTTCCTATCCCGCTTGCCAGAGCCTGCCGCGGAGCATGATCGCATTGGGTCGACGAGCCTTACCCCCGTTAGGGACGGTGGTATCTTCCTAGTACAGATGTTCGGACTACGCTTTCCCTCCTCACCGATCGCAGGTGTAGGCTTGGGTGGGCTGGTGCCGCGCACTAACAGTACTGCCTTTGGTGGACTCCCTTCACCTCCGCCGATTTCCGCGATTTTCACACACACGGGCCACATATAAGGATTGACGACCTTTCTGCTCCTTCAGGGAGATTATTTGCTCGCGTTTCTGCTCGAGTTTCTGCCTCCGTCGCCACCGTCGATCGCCGTGCCGGCAGCGGGCTGACTTTACCTGCCTCCGACACCGATTTCGCTCGGTGTTTTCCGTGCCCACCGAGGGCTGCCCGGGATCCGCAGAATCCCCAGATTCCGCGCCCACGGGCTCCATTTTATCCTCCCCAGCCATGCCAGGCACTCTAGCGCCTTCGACGGCGAAGCCGCCTTCGGGCCGCATCTCCACTCGGACGCGCCGACGAACCGCGACGGCAGCCAGCAATGCACCACCAGCTGTTGGCTATGGTTTCGAGCCGGTCGGGGCCCCTTGACCACCTGCCCGGCGTGCCAACACCCCGCCGCGAGTTCCACGCCCACGCACGGCCCCGACCACCGCCGTGGCCCCTGCCTTCACCGCCCCGCCTGCCCCCGTGGTACCCATCCTGTCCGACCACGACCTCACCGAGCCTGTGGGAACTCCCCCCCTTGCGACTTGCGCCTCCTGCGGGAGACCCGCCGACCGCGCTTACTCAAGGTAGATGCCCTCGGCGTCACTGCTGAATTGCGGTTCGCTGATTCCGTCTCGCGTTATTGCTACACCGACTGGGAGCGAGAAAAGCAGGCTGAACCAACGTGCCACGCCGCAATTCGCTACACCATCCTCGGCCGGCCGCCGGCCCTGCAACACGGCTTTTAGTCGTGCTACTCCTCACACCAGCGTCCCTCCCTTTCGTAGATCCAGGAACTTGCTGGTAAAGGATGCTTACACACAACCGACGACGACATTGTCCTACTCGTCCGTAATCCGACGCCGCCGCCCACGCCTGACTCGCCTAGCTCGGTGGAACGCGCAGCTTGTTTACTGAACGACAAGCATCTTCGCATTTACGTCCCATTGCTCATGCGACTTTGGATCGTGCAAGCTCGCCATTCGACGGCTTCTTGCCACCTTGGAACCACGCGTACGTTGCGCATGCTCGAACGGTTCTACTGATGGATCGGCATGAACGTAAGCGCTCGGTAGTGGCTCCTACACTGCCTAAACTGCCAAGCAACGAACACCCCACTGCTGACTGACCGCTGGAGAGTCCTCTCCATGCCTTTGCCAGACGGTCCCGGCATCGCCATCAGCATCAGTTATTTCGGCTCTCTCCTGGTCACGCCGCGACGCAACTCCTACATCTTGCTCGTCACCGACCGTTTCAGTCGTCGGGCCGATATGTTTGCCGCCACTGCGGTAGAGGTCACCGCGGAGGGCACGACCAACATCTTGGTCAACAAATATATCCCCCTCTGGAGGTGCCCACGCACCATCCTTTCGGACAAGCCTACAGTTATGTTCCAAGCTTTCATAAGATGTATATCAGTGTTTGGGAGTACGTACGCTTGCCACAAGCTCTTACCACCCAAACGGTGACGGGTGCGTTGAGCGCGTGAACCACACTATGGCCTAACGTCTGGCTATGGGCGTCAACGAAAACCAAGACGACTGGGATTTGCACCTCTCTCACGTTGAATTCGCACATAAACATTCGGTCAGCGCAGCGACGGGCTTGGCCCCAAACGAGGTACACATGGGTAGACTTCCACGTCTCCCTCTGGCGTGTTTCGGCCGTTCTGGAGTCGTGGGACACCAGAGTTTGGCCCGCGACCACCTGGCCTGTTGCGACCTGACTACAGACCAGCAGCAGCGCGCGGACGACATTGTTCGCCAACACCATGCCCTCACCGTTTCCCGCGTTAACCGCCAAAACTCCTCCCTCGCCGACGCGCTGTACCCGGTCCCAAACGTTTGCCGTGGGTGGTTGGGCATGGGTGTATAATTCAGCTTATACCACCCACCAGGGCGTGAAGGCTAACACGGACACCAAGGTACCCAAGGCATAACTTGCGCTCAACTGGACGAGCCCCTTCAAAGTCCTAGCAGTTGGACCCTGCTCCTTCGCTGACACCCCGGACGGATTCCCGCTCGGCGATATCCTGCTGTACTGGGATTCCCTTTCCACCTGCCCGGTTCGGATGCTCGCCGGCGGGTGGCGATAGCGCGCTGCAAGCCCTGTGACAATTCCCACGACAGCAGCGACATGCCGAAATACTTACCGGCGGGACTGATGCAGTACGTGCTCAACAACGTCTTCATCAAAACCCCTCTGTACCACGTCACTCAAGACGACGGATCGGCTCTGCTCTAATGAAGATCATTGGTCTTCAGTCGGTCTGGGGGCGTGGTGGAGTTATCGCGATGATGTACAAGACGCATTGGGGGGGTCTCTTCGAACCGTCTTGGGGGCGGGAAATGGACCTCCAACTCTCTCACACCCACATCTTGCGCTATTGGGCCGGTACTCCTGACCAACACTGCCAATCAACCGCCTTTACCGCCCGGTGCGTATTGGCGCCGCACAGCGTGAGCTTTCTCGGACCAACGGCGAACAATTTTTGGCGCCCGGATACGCCTACGTCCCACGCGCGGAGTAGGTTCGCCGCTACCGCCACACAGTGCTCCCCGAGGGCGCTCATGTTTGGTACAAGGACGACGATGCTTTGTGGTGGTTTGGCAAATTCAGAGCAAGGACGACTGCAGATGCCGTCTACCTGCTCCGAGTTTTGGACGACCCGGGGGCACTCAAACTTAATCTCCCTCCGGCGCGCTACAGGACCTCAACAGGGGCCATACGTGGTTCTTGGAGTTTCCAGGTTCGCATTTCCAGCGCGCTCCCTCGAGGGACTCAGCGTAACATACATGAATATCGAGGCACGACCGCGGGTACCTGACTTTCATGCCGCCGCTGCACTTGATAGCTTTCCGTTCCCCTCGGTTTTTGAGGGTGGGGGGGGGTTCTTCAAGACCTTATCTTAGGTGTTTCTTGCACTTTTGATGTGGGTTCGGTATGGGGTTAAATATTTTCTTCTGGTTTTTGTTATCTCGTCCTACCGACACCCTCCTCCGCAGGAGTTGGGGGGGTGGTCAGGGTAATATGGCTACTCATACTGTGGCACAGGACTGTATGGTTATTTAGTTTTCTCTTTGTTCTACGTTTTTCATAGAGGCAACCCCCCCGCCCGTCGCGGGGCTGTGAGTAGTGCCCATTTCCCGTCCGGTGTTAGTTGTTGCCTTCTCGTCTCGCCCCCCCCCTCGCCTTGCTGGCGGCTTCCGGGAGGTGTTTGACGTGGGCATCCTTCATGATAGTGCTACGTTTTCGTCCGATTGGATTTGTCGCGTGTTTCCCGGCTTCATAGCCTAGGGTCAGGGTTAGGGTTAGGGTTAGACTGCTTCCTTCGTCGCCAGTTCTGTTTCCGCGAGCTCGGCCCCCGTCATTGACCGGGCCGTAAGCCCTCGCATACGGACTTTGAAGCTCACTGTCCCGTTGCACGTCATCGTGGCTTGTGGTGACGTTGACGTGCTACTGTCCGGGTTTTTGCCCCAATTGGCGTCTGAGAATGTTGTCAGGTTGAAACCCCCGTTTGTGGATGATGTTAAAATCGATGCTGCCGGCGAGGTAGCGGAGTAGATGCTTGGCTGTCCCCAGGTGTGCTTTCGATGAGTTAGAAATTTTCCTCTCTGGCTGGTTAACGCCGGAGAGGATGGCGTAGCGGCTTACTTGAGCCAGGTATATGACGACGCCGACGATGGACTGGTACCGCTGCGTGTCTGCTATGGTCCAAAGGTTATCTTACCACTGGTTGATCGATAGCTCCGACCCGACTCCGATAGTGTGCACCGTGTTGCATTCCTCCATGCAATACGTCTCGGGTATCGACTTGGTGTAGTGCGGTTGCCAGATGGTGAGTGCCCCTTCCTCGCGGTTACCGGTGACTTGCACCCCAAGTACGACCGAGACATCTCCCATGGTGTCGAAGCACATACCAGCGTTTCCTCCCCTGGTTGAGCAACACCTTTTCCTGCCCCACCAGCAAAAGATCCCTGACGTAGATGGTGAGAACGACAGTGTGTGTGTCCTTGTTCCAGCTGGAGAAATGCCCTTTCTTGGTTGTGGGGTTGTTGATTTCGTCTTTGTTTGTGAAGACGTAGATGCAGGGGTCGGACTTGGGTGGTTTGAATCATATTGACGTCACGAAATCGTTGATGGTGCTATGTCAGTTGGCCGGTGCCTGCCGGGTTCCGTCGAGGCTCTTGTGAAGCCTCATTACTTGGTAGACTCTGCTGTTGTCTCCTCGCGTCCAGGGGCCATTTTCATGAAGATCGTTTCGTCGACGGGAGAGATGAAAAGTGCCTCGGGAACATCGTACTGCAAGAAATCGAGAATTTGGTTTCGCCACCAGAGCCAGCACCATGCAGATTCATTGAAGACGACTCACAGGAGCGAAAGCACTCCTGCAGTGTACACCTGCTACCATCTCCCAACCGAGCACCACCACCCTAGCCTTGTGTGGGCCATTGGTCTTGATCTTGTATACCCCCTGTGAGTCAATGAATTTCGATCCAGCAGGGACCGAGGTGACGGAGACGAGGTTGTAGACCTGATGCTTGATCAGACTCGATATATATTTGTTTTCCGCTGCCTCCTCCGGCAAATTTCTCGCCTCTGTAGAGGTATTCTCGCTTTCGTCTTCCCCGCCGAACGCCTTTGGAGTTGCGAGTCAGTGGTAGCATATGTGTACTCCGATAAAGTGGTCGGTTCCTGCCTGTGAGCCATGCCCAGTTAATCCGCGCCGGTGCAGAGATTGGGCTGCTGTGGCTCGCGCATAGTACGCTCGGTAACCAGAGAACTGAGCCCCCTGGCGACGGCCGGCGCTCGGAGCAGGCGTAACCTCCGGAGTTCCACCGAACCTTGATGCTCAGAGGGCGTCGCTCCCCCGGTTCCTACGGCGGGCGCCCCTTCGGCGCCTCCAGGGGGGGGTATTTGTCGTCGACTGCCGACGCCGGCAATATGCAGGTGTTGCCCGTCTGCCGCTGCTATCTGCTGGGTGGATGTTCCCTGCTCTGCGACTGTGGTCCACCGTGCAGTCGTTGTACCTCCTGCAGATCACCATTGGTGAGTGAAGCCTTGATAGGGTCTCGGCCAGTTCCGAGCTGGTGGGCGTTATGATCAGCGACCCAAGGTCGTCTTGAGAAGCGTTTAAGTTGAGGAATGGTGTGAGGTCGCGAACGTCTCGCAGTAGGTCGTCGTCCGTCATGGTCGGGTCGCCATCGCAGACTGGACCTTGGCACTCGTAGTAGTAGTGGCCCGGCGGCGGAGCCCTCTGTGACGGTGTTTTCGCGAAAATGTACATGTCAAGCGCCGAGTGTGATGTCAGGTTTGGAAGCTACATGGTAGCCCAAATCGGCTCTTTCCAAAGGAAATCCGGCATCCCGCTGTTCACCAGCAGGCATGGGTTGTCGCCACAAGTGTGCGGTCCTGACGCCCTGATGCGCTCACCTATTCCGGTCTGTTGGTCGCCTCAAGCTCCAAGTTGGTGGCGGTTTGGAAGCAGTACGTAGCCCCGGAACGCTTCTCTGGTGTATAGGTTGTCTCTGTCCGCACGGTATCGCTGAATTTGATATGCTGGCGGATCCACTAACCCCTGTGTGAAAAGCCGCAGGGACTCGGCTACCTCTGCCTTCGATCTAAGGATCAGGTTTTCCTTCCACGTGGTATTGTCGTCGATGGACTTGCTTACGTACTGGAAACCTCCTATTAATAGTACAGTCAGTGTGATTGGCCCTAACGTATCCGTATGTGTTAGCTGAAACTGTGGTTCGATGTTGGACGCATGCTACGGTAGAGGCGCACCATGTTTTTCATGAGGCTCCAGCTCTATACGAGCACCTCACCCAACAACTGTTTTTCGAGGAAACTAAAAGTACTGCCCGATGAACAAACCATGGCTTCACTATACAATGAAAACTATTGCAAGAGAAGAGGGAAAGGAAAGACCGACGATTTGGGGTTAAGGGGCCCGATCACTCACAAACAAAAACAGGAAAAAGGTTAGATTCATACCTCTATTGCAGCACGCGTCGTTGAGTGCTACCGTCTTGGAGTGAGCTTGCTGAACGTTCTTCCCGAAGGCGCAAACGTCGCAGGGCGACATTTCTTATTTAAAGCTGACGCCGTTGACGTCGTTTTTGTAAAAAAGCTCCAAACTGTTGCCGTTGATGTGCCCCATGCAGCGGTACCAAGTGTCCGCGCTCGCCTTGGCCGGTAGTATCACGTTGGCCGCGTGGCCGCGTGCAGTTCCAAGTTGAACTACTCGTAGTGTAGAAGAGGTCGCAGGTGCCGGCGACTTGTTGGAGCGGGAGATTGAACCGGCTTGTCTCGATGCGCGAATCGTCCATCCAGTGCGAAGGCGGTGACTATGCCCTCTGATGTTGCCTCCGGGACCGAGAAGAGATGCTATCCCAGTCCACATACTACTACGAGGATAGGCCTACGCTATTTCTGCCCATGCGTGTCGATGATGGCGCCGCTGAGGACTCCGGTGACGCCCCTGTTAGTTCGTGGTTGCCTGCTGTGGTGATATTGCGCGGTACCGACTGCGTCTTGTTGCTGGACAGCCTCCCCCGGAGGCCGGGGGTAATGTAGTCGTCGAAGTAGTGCTCGGATACTGCGCTACGTATCCACTAGCATCTGGATGTTTCCGGCGGTTACCGCCCCACCGCTGCTGTGCCGTTCAATCGGCACCATCGAGGGCGATTTCGTCTTATAATAATGCTTGGCTTCAGCTTTCATTAGTGCTGTAAAAAGCTTGAGCAAACTACTTATTGGGGCCTGGTAGTTGAGATTGCCTTCAGCAACACTACGTAAGTATGTACTTGGTATTGATTTGACTCCCTGTATTTCGACACTTAAGTAATGGTATACCTGGTACCTGGTACGTCCTAAAATACGGGTTGGGGGTATATTATCATATTATTTTCCTATCAAAATCCGCCAGCACCCATGCAGAGCCCTTCAACAGTGCATACGAATATCTGCGCCCTACGATATAACTCTGGCCGGCAATATAATGAGCAATTTGGTATTGATATGAAGACTAAATGCTCCTCAAGATTTCGTGTGTATGGTGTATGTACTGCTGTGCTGCTGTAACTGATGTCCAACCGACCAATCTTACGACAAGAACACACAAATCACTATCACGGCGGAGCAGCATCACGCAATTACAGCTGAGTCCTCCGCACAGAATCACATCGGGAGCCGTCAACCAGGCAGCATACGTACAGGACAGCCGTCGCTCACTCATACCGTAGGCACCCATTCTGGCGGATGGGGACCTCTTGCTGTGCGCCCAGTGCGGATTATGGGAACTGCCCGGCCGGTGCTGTGCGATCTCTTCTGTTTAGTAGATAGAGCACACAAACAGTGTCACCCTCTTGATTTTGGTTGCCTCGATCCCAACTTCGTGGTGGTGCGGTGGCGTATGCGGCTGCTGTCGCGTACTGTAGTAGTAATAATGCTGTTGTCGTTTGATGCTGTTGTCGTTGTTGGGAACCGTGCTACAGTATGTGACCTCATGCATCGGCACGGCAAAACGGGGGGGGGGGCTGGGTGGTGGGTGGCCCAAGAACTAGAATTCCACACCTCGAACAGATCAGGATCTGCGTACGCACAGCGCAGTAGTAACTCGTACTACATATACAGAGAGATGTGTATACGTAATGGTAGCAGGTATTGGAACGTACGTACGACGTAGATACATTCTACAAGTGAGTACTCGTATAGTTCCGCACCTGCCGCCGTGAGAGATTGTGCAAGGTATGCATGGCACAGATCCAACCCAGGAAACATACATGTGCTATCATACAGTAGACCATGCAGATGCAACGGCTCCCACCCAGCAACATGAGCTAGATCATACTCGTACAGATCAGGGACATATCTGCCCTTGAAAGATCTAGATCATCCAGTGAGGATCGATGATCTGTCCGAGGTGGGCAGGTGGGAAAGAATTCTGTGCTTTGCTATCGATCTTTCTTGCTGCTCGTGCATCATCTGCGGCATCATCTGCGGGTAATAAATCTAAATCTTCAAGCATTTTTATTTGCTTTTCTCGTCGATCTTTCATCGAAACGAATTGACCAATCAGCGAGCTGTGATGAACCGACTTCATTTTATTTTTTGCAAATAATCAACCATGGGAAGGTGAATTGCCATTTCAAGGACAATCTCCGAAGACACACAGAACCCAGCAAAAAGGCAAAAAAAATGAAAAAATGAAAAAAGCAACAAGAAAAATTAAACCTACCAAAAGAGTAGGACGAAGGACACACAGACAGAGCAAAACAAAAATTATTATCTGTTCTCCCCTCTCTCTTGCTTCTGTCGCGCATGGCATAAGACCAGCTCCGGGCAGGGGCATCGAAATAAAATCATCGCAGACGAGAGGCGGGGGGCGGTTGCTTCGCGGGAAAGAGCCTACGACCTGAGGGCGCATGCCCATCGCTCCGCGCTTGCCCGAGCGGTGACGGTGTTACGAGGCATTGCACCCTCATCGTTTTTTTCTTTCGGGCGGACGAATCTTGGGACGGGAGGGCGGGAGGGAGGGCGGGAGGGGAGGAGAGAGGGGCGATGGCGATAGCAGCACTTAGCAGGCTGCTTAATGACCAGCAGCTGGTGTGGGTGCCGCTCTCTCGGCCGGACTACGTCTTGCTTATAGTGGCCGGGTTGCACCAGGTGAGTCCGTGTGTTGCCTGCGAGAGGACTCTTGCAATCTGCTTGTCCTCGCAATCGCTGCTGCTACTGCTGTGCGCGCAGGTGTTTTTTTGTTGTCTTTTTTGGTCAGCGATGATGTGATACGAGTGGGAGTGTAGGAGTACGACCGACTTTTTTAGGGGGTACAGAGCGCTCGGGTACAGGTATCGTACGATACAGCAACAATGTCTTCGGCGCGTCGCCCTTAGCTGACACCCCGACAATCGAGTTGTACGTGCCAAGCAAGGCCCACGTTTACATCAAGCTTTGTCACGGCTTGGTTCGCCCACAACGCCCCTGCGCATCGATTCGGAGGTGCTGTCGCATGCCCTTGCTGCGCTGCGGGCGGGCGTGTTGGAAGAGGAAAATATACTCGGGCCTCGTACTTCGTACCTGGTACGATAGTCTACAATAGGCACGACGCAACAATAGCGACAAACAAACAGCAGTCACCAACACAAGCAGATGCTATATCATGGGAGACCGATTTGGGCGCGTCAAGGCCTCTTTTGTCCTTATCATACTGGTTTAAGTGTGGGGGTGCGGTCAGTCAAGGGCCCAAACCGCGGTCTCCTATAGACTAAAGTCCCAACGCAACGGCCTCTTTACTATGGCTGTATTTCTGGCTTTGCGCGCTCATTTCTAGTCAATCCCGAGGAGGATAGGAGGATGACTGGGTTCGGGGTACACGCATTGCAGCATCGCAGCGGCTTGCTCTCTTTTCTCAGCGACAGCACGCACGCTGGCAGCAACCATGTGCCGTCCATGATCATCAGTCCGGACGAGGCGGATATAGACTTGGTACGTACACACGAGCATTTTCCATGTTTTTATATGATATGTTTCTTGCCGTTTTTTGGAGGCGATGAATCGTTGTTCGTCTGACGTCCTACTCGTAGATCTACCACAGACTTGACGCTGCTTCAACCAGCACTTTGACACTATGGCACAAGTGTCACACAAGGCAGCAGTCTGCTGCTGCTGCTGCTACTCGTACTGCTGCTCTGCTGCTGTGCTGTCACACGTTGCTTTGGACAAAGCAGCTCGTAAATACATCATGGAACAGCTCCAAAAGAACGGAAGATTCCTTATACGATCATGTGAGCTTTCCTGACAAGTATCAGCCCGGGGCGGGGCGGGATTTAAGCAGCCTAGTGTTTGTTCCAGTAAAACATATTTGAAGAGCGAAGGGATTTGATTTGCTATTTTTGTTTCTTTCCTCCTCTCGGCCTCTCCTGTCTAGGGTCTTTCTCAATGGCGAAAGAAGTTATTCACGAGCGTGCGATCGGCATCGGCAATGCCAGGTACTCGTACAGGTATCTGTATACCGTACGTAGTATACATACTATAAATAGTAGAATACGTACGTGCCTGTCGTAGGCCGTAACAGCAGTATACTGGGTACGGGGGGCATACTGCCAGTGTACTGGGGAAGTACCAGTACCAGTGTACTTTGATTTCGCAGTGCTCTCATAGTACGCGAAGTACGGCGGCGTCCAAACCACTGAGTACCAGGTGTGACCCAATACTCGCAGTACCAAACCTCCATTAGAGTGAAAATACTCGCAGAACATACAGCAATAATAGTATTTATTGCCCAGTACTCGCTGTATCGAACCCTTGAAAATGCTGGCAGTATACTGGTTTGGTACCAGTATACTCTTAGCTCCCCAGTACTACCAGTATCAAACCTTGAAAATAGAGTATGTATGGCCCTGTATCAAACCCCGGAAATCCTTAGTTGTGTAAGCAGGTACCGATATGGCCCAATACGCGCAGTACCAAACCTCAAAAATACGGAAATACTGCTGTATTGCCCAGTACTGGCTGTCAAACCCTTGAAGGTACTGGCAGTATACCGGGGTATGTACCAGTATACTCTTACAGTAGTGGGTCCCCAGTACTCACAAGTACTCACAAGTATCGAACCTTGAAAATAGAGCATAGCCCAGTACTCGCAGTATCAAATCTCGATGATACTGCTGTTTTTCAGCCCGCACTCACAAGTCCGTACCACGCCCTGAAATATACGATGAAAACAAACCAGCTTGTACGTACTCGTACTGCCTATTATTAATAGTGGCAGCCGCATTCAAACCCCTAAAACTGTACGAAGTAGAGCTCAGTACTCGCAATATCAAACTCTGAGATACGCTACGAGTAAACATACACCAGTAGGGGGGGGGGGGGGTGTACCTCCAGTATTGACTTCCAAATATACCTGGTACGGTATTACAGAGTAGTACTGCCGAATACTCTGTTACGCTCTATTCGAGTACACCATCGGGTACTGCAGTACTTGGTACGTACATCCCTTGTATGCTTAGCATATACCAGGTATACTTGTACGTGTACAAGCAATTTCCGTATAATTGCACAGACGCTCCCAGCATACTCCATACCCCGAGTATTCACAGAGTATGTCGTTCGTTTCGAACTCCTACTGTAGTACTTCAGAGTATTGCAGAACTGTTGGCCTATATACGGAGAGTACTGGGAGTATGAGCAGTACTGAAGGCCCAAATACTGCGAGTACTGGGAGATGAGCAGTACAGAACCCCGAGTACAAGCAGCACTCGCAGTGCGAAGATCCGAAATAGTTACAGTCCCCAAAGTATGTAGAGTTTAAATCCGGAAGCACCGAGTACTCGCAGTATATATACTCCTGAAATACTGCCAGTACTCTACGTATGTACTTCAGCTGCCCCCCCCCCCCCCCCCCCCCCCCCCCAAACCCACCCGCGAGGGGCGTACTCTTTTCCGCCCCTCTCCCCCCCCCCCCGAAAGTAGTTTTTGCTCCAACTCCCACTGATATAACCATCTGTGAACGCTTTCTGCAAAATATTGGAGATGAAAAACTCGTAGTCGAAACGGTGCACAGACGGTCGATGTATATTTGATACTCCCGAGTACACTGCGCATAGAGGGTATTCTGATACTGTGAGTACTCGCAGTACGAGAAGTACCAACGGACGAAATACTGCCAAGACTGGGTACTTGCAGTACCCGCAGTACAGAATCCTGAAATACTCTAAATACAGGGAGTATCGAAAGCCGTACTGCTGCATGGAACCCCGAAATGCTTCGAGTCCGGAAGCATCCGCAGTACTGAACCTCGAAAAACTAACACTGCGAGTACCCGCAGCATCCGCAGGACATAAACCCGGGATACTGCGAGCACACCAAGTACCTGCAGTACTTTCTGTCGATAATACTATACGTTACTCCCAGGCACTGGAAGCATCTGTGTCAATCAGTGTTACACGTGTAACATATGATACAGTAGTATGTCCATGAAACAAGCGTAACGACAGCCGGCGATATCATTAGGTAACTCTGCAAAGCATTCGACGTTCGTCTATATACCACGCTCCATACAAGCTACGAGTATACGTACATACTCCCGTGTCTCTAGGTGAAGACTCGACACAGACACTATTAATAGGTGTGCTGGATATTGAAGGGTAGAAAGGACGGTTTAATCTGAAGAACACACATGCATGTCAAAAGTGGGATACCCTGGGTATGTCGTCTTATAAAGTTGTTGAACGATATATTTAGATTCGCACCCCTTTGCCGCTGTATCATACTGCTGTAGTATCATATTAATAGTATCGTATCATATCATTAATTTATCACACTTTTTTTCCTTCGGAAGGCGCCCGTGGTCAGATGATATCCTTATGTATGTGCCGCTGGTACGAATCAATTGTCAGATGGGAGATACGAGCTTCTGATGTACTGCAGTATGTATAAAACAGCGTACTGGTGTGTATCAATGCACATATATACATACCAGGTATATACATGGAACAGCATTATCATATACCCCAGCGTGGTTATGCACAGACAGCAGTACGGCACACAGCAGCACGACGAACACCCCCTCGCCGTACCACACGCTAGATACCCCTCGGCCGAACGTGCATTTTATTTTTATTTTAAGCTGGTTTTCTCGACAACGGGGAGAGTATAAACGTCAATACAGTAGTACAGGACACCTAATGAGAAACACGCTTATAAGAACGCCAGGCTGAGATTTAAAGGGAAATAACAAATTCGGGAGTCGTTATCTTGAAATTAGTGTTGAAAGCACTCTCTCTCAAATAAGAAATCCAGCCTGAACCGTGTTTCCTGTTTCTTATTAGGTGCCCTGTACTGGAATGCTCGTAATGCTGATAATGCCGAGCAAAGCCGCCATTTTCGCTGTGTGTGCGCAGGCAGCCCTCTAAGGCATGTTTTCGAGAAAATGGTCTTCGAAAGTGATCATCCAAAATCGTTTAAAGAACGAGTAAGAACGACACGTGCACCCCATGTTTTGGAGGAATCCGTTCCAACGTTAATGTTTAACGCTACAGCTGTAGACTGCTGTAGACTGCGGCATGTGCTTTGCCAAGGCATGTTTGTTTTTTGGGGAGTTCCTCCGATTTAAAGTTAATATCTTATGATAGTCACGGGTTTCCCAAAGGAGATGCTTTCGGTGACAGTCTCGGGCACGTGCGGCGGAACAGGAAAAGCAGAGCAAGTGTACACGTACATTCCAGGCCATGTCAGAAGCGAGGTCACGCGGCATGAAGCAAACTCTACCAGAATGTATATGGCACTGATATATATGTGTTGCATCACGACACCAGCCAACGTTTTCCCCCACGTGCTTGCCTCTACACAAAAAAGTGTTTACGTACGTACCGCCTCCTGCTAAAGATAAAATCACAACCACCGCACACCAAAACGAGCGATTGTACTGGTACATGTTGGACCTATTTTGATACGATTCCTGCTTGCCCATGACGGGCGTTTTGAACGTATACACATATCACAGCACATAGCACTCCTCTCACACTACGTAGAGGACGATGCTCGATTCAACCGATTTTGGTCCGTTTTATGGCTCGTGGGCAAGCCGTCCATGACTTCAGGTCGTTTTCAAACAGGCTTGTGTTTTGTGTTGCTCGTTTTATCATATTTTCGTTTTTGTCGAAGCACCGACCTCGAGCCACACAGCCAGCCATATACACAACGCAGGTGCGGGGGAGCTCCCGTACGTCGCGTGAAGTATAAGCTTCCGTACTACCAAACCGTACTGACCATGGTTACATCTTGGCGATACCTTTTTTACATGAAACGACCCTAATCTTGCCAAAACCTAGAAGCGTACGTATAATAAAATCTTTACAAACAATACCGGGGACAGGGGGAAAAATAAAACTACTACGAGTACGAGCAGCAGTGTAAAACCTGTGGGTATCCCAAAAAAAGAGAGGGAAACAAACGTCCCGACACTTAAGAGAGTGTACGAATACTACAGCAAATAAGTCGGAGTGCGCACTAGTAACCTCAACCAGTAGAGATTACGCTGCCTTCGTGAGCTTGAGTTAATATACTACGTCAAATGAATCAATACGATTGGGTTCAATACTGCTGTATTGGCCCGGGCGGTTGAAAGTTGAAAGCATCCGTACATATGTGTACCAGGTACCACGGCAGTTGCGTAATATCAAATATACTGACAGCATATACTGGCGGGCGATTTGAGTACATAGCTACGAGTACTCTGTCAATTGTAGGGCTTGGGTACTGGCGCAGTATATCCTGCCAGCCAGTATGCTTGTACTGGCTGAGAGCGCCAGTAGCTTTGACAGTACACCTGAAGCATATATCGTACCTGTGTACGTACTAGTAGTAGAAAATTATGGGTACGTCGCTCAAAAGCCATCCCATACATACAATGGAAACCTTAGACATGAAGAAATGATAAAGCGAGAGAGGGTGGAGAAAGGAAGAGACGAGGACTTTACGCACAATGTAGGAGTTTTTTTTCCCCGCTACCAACCCAGGCCCTTTTTTCCCGGGGATTGTGATGAGACGTGGAGCCATAATGCGCAAAAACACGCCACCGCCGGGGCCCCCGCAACGGCAGGGGGGGGGGGGGGGGCTGGCCCTAAATGCAAGAGCGACCGGCGACAAACCTATCGCAGGTCTTTCTTTGCCATAGTTCATATTGCTCGTTGGTCCAGGTCAACCCGACACCGAACCTTACCCTAGCCCCAACCCTAACGCTACGTACCCCCAACCCTTGGCTAAAGGCTCTAGGTCGGCAACGGCGGTCGCGCTGCTCCGCCGTGTGTTTTGGTGGCGTTTAAAAAAAATAGCATGTGCGGCCGGCCGACCAGCCTGAACCAATCACACCAACGACCTGCCGAAAACAATTCTGCGGTCGGTCGCTCCTGCGTTTAGGCACCGCCGGGGAGAGGCGTCGCCGCCTGGTTGCGGCTCAGCAGAGGATACTGAGGAATCCAGTATACTGGCTGCTGACTTCTGTCAGTACCCAGCAATACAACAGCAGTACGGATCACGGATCATTCCTGGAATATGAGAGGCTGCAGATGATGACATTACGCAGTTAGATGCATATCCATATGTTATACCAGGTACCTGGTACTCCTATTAATAAGTGCATTTTCCAGGGCCTGCTGTGGTCGGTCGTTTGTAGTGTTGATGGCTTGAGGGTTCCCGGGTCCCAGTTCCTAATTCCCAACGCCCGCATTCCCCTTCCCACCTTTGTGGCTTGAGGTATGTGTGTAATGTTATTGTGAATGTGAATTACGATGCTGAAAAATGCCAAATATGCCAGGCATCTTCTAACCTCATGGCAGATACCTGGTACTGGTATAGATTACCAGGTATTTGGTATCAGTCTAGCAATTTGCAATACCCCATGGTAATGCGTACAAGGCATATACATAGTATTTACCTGGTATTATACCTGGCACTGTAGTCTATACTGCTGCACTCGTATGTATGATTGCTATATGCGTACTGCTGCTGCTGAATGGGATGCTGCTACTGCCTCTTTGTACGAGCTCTATTAATAGTGTTTCGCTGCAACCTGCTTTTCTGGTACAGTATGTACGTAGTATCACTGGTCTACTTGTAGTTTAATAGTCGAGTAGCCCATACTGTACCCGTCCTTATGTCGTCCTTATCCAGAAGCTTAATCTACTCAATCTGTCATATTAATTGGCATCCCTGCTTTTACGCTTATCGCCCAAATTTGGGAGCATGGGTGGGATGGGAGGATGGGCTTGCGGACCGCAGCGTATTATGCATTTATTATTGTGCATATTTCCGTCTGTCCGCAACGAAAACACCCATGTCTGCGCTTTTTCGTACTGGTTTGATATCAATATACATGCCTGGTATGCTGGTACTGCTTTAAATAGAAAACAATCACAACAGCTGGGACTAGGATAGCGCGCGTGCAGCCCTATGGAAGTATTCTTGTTACAACGGCGGCAGCAGCAGCAACATCAGCACGTGGCGTTCTTTGTATCACTCTCATTCTCATCCATTTATCTGGTATCGATGTTTACAGTTTTTCCTAGATGCCACCTGTGTAAATGTAGCACCAGGTACCGAGTATGTATCTGGAAGTATTCTGGTTACAACGGCGGCAGCAGCAGCAACATCAGCACGTGGCGTTCTTTGTATCACTCTCATTCTCATCGATTTATCTGGTATCGATGTTTACAGTTTTTCCTAGATGCCACCTGTGTAAATGTAGCACCAGGTGCCAAGTATGTATCATAAATGTCTACATATATAAGGGATCCCACTTTTTACGAGAGGCCCTATTTGCAAGACACCTTCAACATACACTCGTGCAACACCAATGCGGACTGGTTTGATTGGCCGAGGCTGGCGTTTCTTGTTTTTGTTAAACGACACCGAAATGCGCGGCAGTGCTGCGCGGCTGTCCCTTCCTTCCAACCTGGAGCCCCCGAAGGGGTTGGGGTTAGGGTTGGGTTCGAGCTGAGTCTGAGCCAACTTGCAATGTATAAAGTGGCCAAAATATATTGCACAAGTTTATTTACAAGATTGTGTTGCAATTAGGGGGGCATACTAGGGTACTAACAGTGGATTTCTAAGTTATGACGGCGCCCAAAAAACAAGGACCCCTTTCGAGTTGCCTGCAGCGTCCGCCGTCCGCCGCCACGACCCTCCAACGCACACGAGTTGACGACAATTACAAATACCCTTCCGCGCGAGTTCCTAGCGATAGCTATTAACTACCAGGTATATTCCGTAGTAGAACTACAGGAGTGTAGTCTAGGGCATTATTTGTAGACACGAGCCTGCCGCAGACCAGACACCAGGGCAATGCCAGTAATACCCGCGACTCTCACATACCGGGCACCTTCAGTCTTTTCCCCGTTTTTGATGTGGCCGATCTGGTTGAATTCCTAACTTTGTTGCATAAACTCGCGTGGGATCAGGCACCAGGGTGTTCAATCCTTGCCGGGCCCTGGCAGGTAAGCGGCTAATTATATACCCGACATTAACCTGGTATATATACGTATGAAGTAAGTACCCTGGATCGTTTCAAAGGGTTCAGGTCGTCTTGGGATCAGAGGGCCGAGTGGGAGAAGGGTCGGTAAAACTGTCGACCTGTGAAATTCCTGATAGTCTCGTAACTACCGCTACAGTATGGTAGTACTGGTAGTTCCTACCCTTTCCCGTGGCACCAAGTGCACATTACGGGGCCGTTTCGCCGACAACCGACAACCTCGCCCGCTAAAAACGGGCTCACGAAAAAACATCCGCGTTTTTCGGTAAAACGTGCCAGCTGTGTTGCTGGAAACATGTACCAGGTACCACTTATATGTATTGTAGTTGCTGCACCGGGTGCATATATATGTTGTTTTTCGGGTTGTGTTTCTCTTTCGAACTGCGTCGTGTCATGTTTTCTTTGTGGTCCGGGAAGAGAGTCACTGGCCTGCGGCCTCACATCGGAGCCTTCCCGGCACAGACTACTATCATTACTATTATTACTACTGTACTACTATTGTCTACTACTGTTGTACCTCAAGTTAACGAGTTTCCCTTGGCAATGACTGACCGGAGCCCCAACATGTCCTAACATTACATCCTACAGTAACATCTGCACCATCGGATGTAACCGAGACTCTCAATGGTATGATACTTGAATGATACCTATTTACCTATTCAGACGTATTTATAGGTACTCTTGGGTACTAATAGGTAATAGGTATCATTAACCCACCAACACCCCATACCCGAGGTTACTTCCAGACTGCTACGTAGCTGCTACACTACCGACCGCCTCTTGAGAATCATCTCCGAAAGAAACCCAGCCTGACATTTCCGTGGGAATAGGAATTTGGGCAGGGGTTATTCTACCGTGTGTGCGGAACACATCAGTTCCCCAATACGAAATTTAGCCTGGGCCGGTATTGCTGTATGTAGACTCCGCTCGACGCCGCCCCTTGCCTCGGCTGTCTTGTACTGCCCTGCCTCTGTCCTGTAGCGTATTGGAGACCCTGCGGGAATCGAAAGCATTACGTCGTGGCTCGGATTGTGTTTCTATATGTGAAGAAACACTGGGTCAGTTGGTTGGCGCAAGTTTGCCACCCAGCTAAATATCTACCCGTGAAGGCTTGAAGGTGTTGAAAACAAAAACCCCTGACCCGCCGCTATCCCCGTGGGTTTCTCGATGACTCGGTCCGGTACACCCCTCCGCGGTCGCCAAGTTGCACCTTGGTGGCCGCTTCAATACGCAGGGGGCGGAGAGCAATTTCGCTATGGCCGCCCGAAGACTCAAAAAGTACTGATGCACCTGCTCATTGTTTTCCTCCTGGCCCATCTTGGATACCATGGTTGATACGATAGTACGATAGTCCGCACAACTTCTTAATTTCCTGGTGCACCGTCATTCCGAGAAATTTCCGAGAAATTTCCCAGGATTAAGTTTTTACCTCGTAGAGTTAAAAGTAGGGTTTAAGGCAAAACGGTTACGGAAAAACAAACCCCGAACGTCGAAGGTCGACCGTTCGCGTTCATTTGGCGAAAAGTGCGAACGCCACTCGCGAACGGCAACCGAAATATCCCCTGCTTAAAAAGGTGTTATAACATGGATCACTGTCAGGGGATTTCCAGTATATGTGGAGGCGTTTCCCACGGGGGGTGGGGGGTTTTAGTTCCGCGAACGGCAGTATAGTTAGAACGTAGCGCGGTTTTGCGCCCGCGAATGAACGGGGTACACGTATCATGCATCCGTGGTCTAAAGCCCAGACTGTACCCTACCGTACTGTACCTAACGCTAACCCGTACGGCCTGTTTCCATATCTTAGGGTTGCTCTTAACCGCGTTGTCACACCTACGTATATATATTTGAAAAGGAAATGGAAGAAGGTTTAGTACAGCCATAATATTAACCGCGTTGCCACACCTACGTATATATATAAAACGGAAATGGATGAAGAAAGGCGGGAAACTAAACTAGAAATGTCTGCTTGGCACCAACAAAACGTACGATGACAACGGTGCGCTTTCCAATTTCCAATAGAGTGGTATGAATAGAGTGATACGATGCTCAACGCCAGCAACCAATTCCACCTTCAACGTCACGGCGCTACTCTAGCGCCTGCGCCGGAGGGGGTGCGGAGCGTTGACCACCTGTCGCATCAACGAGTGTGTTCTTCAGTACCACAATGCTCCCCTGGGCTTTGTCCGCCCTTTATTACCTATACCCAAGCTCGAAGTGTTAGGGTTCGCGGCCGATTGTACTGCTGTGTTGATACCTGGTACAGCAATAGTCACGTCTGGGCAATGTCGCCCTTATGTCCTCTAAGCCGAAGCTCTACCCTCTTTTACAGGGTTCACCCAACACAATGCTGATACGATTGATATTGGATTTATTTCCTCTGGGCTTTGTCGCCGTCATGCCCTCTAGACCGAAGCTTGAGATGGTGACCGCTTTTAAGGTACTACGTACGTCTTATGTACTGGTATGACCATATGCTCCCCTTTTTTGGGGGCTGGTGACCCTTGCTTGCCTTGCTTGTGCTCTCTAAACCGAACCTCGATGTGGGTATGCGTCGCCGCTGCGGGAGTGTGGACGCCTGTAACCCCGCGAAAAAGCAAAGGCAAATGTCATGCTGGCGTGTAGGCCAATCGTTTATCGGGTGCGCGAGCGAAGTGACCATTGCGTGGTTGGCGTCGACTGACCCTGTCAGTAGCAATAGCGTGTATCGATGGTAATGTTCCTGTCCAAGAGAAGACGATGGGAATTGTGATATCTTGTGGTATTACCAACCGCCTGTCGATTGGATACTTGAGTACCCCGGTATATGAGATGACCGCTATTATGCAGTAGAATTTTTATCATGCTACTACGTCTGTGGGGTGTAGGGTATAGCTCCGGCAACCAAGCGGTGGCTGATGCTACACTCGAAGTCTCGAAGTGTGCCATGGTCATTTCAGTCCTCATTTCCCCTGACGTCCCAGGAGTGTTTATTGGGTGGCTATTCCTGCTGATTTGGGGTGTTACTGTAACCCCTTGCGGGCTTGAACACTAACCACACCAGTAGCCACAGCAGTAACGATTACACGATCGGCCACAGGCCACACGAACCAGGCTATGGTAGGCTGCAGGTGATAGGCTGTTTGAGTAATATGTACCGGCATATATCAGGTACGGATGCACCCGAAGTGCAATATCACAGGAGCTATCACCATAGATGCGCGGCACGCGCAGCATGCATGGCGATATGATGATGCTCCTACGGCTGCATGCTGTTCCTATTTATACCTGGTAGGTGACAAGCGCTTCGACACTACCAGGTACATCAGTAGTAGTGTATCGTAGGTGATTCGTGAGAGCGCACTCGTCGTCTTTTTGGTCGCTACTGCTGCCAATACTGCTACGGATACTTTACCGTTAGCTGTTATTAATACAGTAGTATTCTCAATAATACTACTACTGGTGACACTACTGCTGATATAAGCTACTGCCACAAGAGATTCCGTACATTACTGCTGTGCCAATACACTATGAATATCACTTATCGTACCATATACCATATACCATACCAGGTACCCTATAATTGTGGGCATTACATACATACCAGGTATCATTTTGGGGTCGACTGCCTCTCTGCTGGCAGTTGCATTATTAGATAGGGTAAGAATCTCGGCTGGTGTATTACACGAGTCGGCTTTTTGTTCTGTCTTGTGGCGTCGCCGAAAGTGATATGATCATAAATACATTTAATACATAAATACATGGGGCGCGAGTTGGCAAAACTCGATGGAAATCTACGAGCAGAGGGAATGCTGAACCCTCTTTTCTGATACGTACTGCTGATGTATGCGCGATAAATAAATAGGCAATGTACCGGGCGAGATGAAGGGACGCTATTTACGTATAATATGTATTACGTCGATTGTTTTTGAAAGAAGCATGCCCTGGTCAAGCACCTTGTACTACTATACCTGGTACTCGTCGTACGTACGAGTAACTACTGATAGTAATAGTAATAATACTGACTGTAGTAACATCAGCCACCGCCGTAGCAGTCGCCGACACAGCACTAGTATTAATAGTAATATTTTCAATTAACTATGAATAGAATTATGAATACGTAGTAACTCAAGGGTTTGAGCCGATCGCCCGCATTATATCAGGATACTCGTACCAAGCACGATTCACCAAGGATTTTCCACCAGTCCAAATTTCCAACCTTAAAAATTGGCCAATCAGAAAACTGCGGGCACGAAATCCCTTTCTCTCAACCTTGTTTTTGTCTGTGGCCTGTACCAAGCACGCCAATTGCTCTCCATGTTTTCGTTATCGGTAACAGGGTGCTACGATGTGCCAGTATGCTCCAATACTACAAAGTGACATACTGCTGCTGCTGCATATAGCATGTCACGAGTTGAGTGCGAGTACTCAATATTAATAGTTTACCACTACTATGTACGTATATTATTACTGTAGTTAAGGACCGTTTGGTCTTGATATCAATGTTTTGAATGCTCCTTTTGTATCCATTCAGACTGGTATATCATAGCACACACATATAGTACACAGGTTATCTCCGCGCAACACACGATAACACTATCACTGACTGCTGTAGACTACGTACAGTAATATTCATATTAAATATTTATAGTGGAAACACAATCTCAATCTTGTCATCTTGCCGTATTCTCGTACATACCAGTCGACGGTCGGCCTCATTCTATTTCGCCCACCCCACACGGTACACGGCACACGACACACCACACACGCTACGTACCCACTACGACGGAATCAAAGTTACAACAAACACACCAAGACAGGAACCTTACAGCAGCTGCGGCAGCAGCAGCAGCCGCAGCAATCACCCGTAGCAGCAGCAGCAATGTCGCAGCAATATTGCAGCAAGTGTTGCAGTATCGCAGCAGCATCGCAGCAGCAGCAGCAGTATCGCAGCAGTATCGTAATTTCGCAAGGTGGTATATATATCGTACGTAGTGTTGAGTTGAGTGTTGACGAGTTGACGATCCCATAGTCCCCAAGGTCGCGAGTCGTGATCCCCCTCCCCCCCCGAAACTGCAGCTCTTGAATTGCCGACAGCCGACAGGCACCTTTAAAAACAAGTCAACACCACGTATAAATACTCAGAATACTCAGATTGTGTTCCCCTCATGAGCATATATGCATCCTTCATGAGGCCATATAAAACACGTATTAATAGTACGCGCGATCGAATAATATTTATCACATAATGCATATATACGAGTAGGCAGCTTTCAAAGACAGAAGCGGAGTTTCGACGAAATGCTCGAAGTCACAGCTGACGTTTTAATTTTTCATGAATAAGGCTACGTACAGGTCCGCGATCCCTACGACGAAGAGTGAGATTCTCCACTCCCGCTGTTTTGTAGTACCAAACTCATGCTACAGAACACACACACAGCCACCACGGCCGCTTTACCTTGGGGGTGTAAACGTGTAAACGGCTCCGTACATATTTCCTGGTACGGCATGATATTCTGAGAATAACTGCTGTTTGCGATTGCATCTGTCGTATATACCATTAATAATATTGTTGTGGTATGCTGTACTGCTGTAGTATCTATTAATATCACATGCGTAGACGTTACGTTGATCGTCCATGCTGCTTTGTCGCTTGGCAATTGACGTTTGATTATCACAGTAAATTATTGTGTTCATGGTGCGGTGTTGTCCTCCATTACTAGGGTATACGAAATTACGTAGTATAAACCTGGTATCAATTTTGATTGTAAACTTTAGATTTCAACAGCAGGTTCTCCGACCAACCTGTTCGATGCGCTGAAATTCCGCTCTATACAAGGATACAGACATGCAGAAGTTATCGTGTTATTATAGTGTTTTATGCCCTTTTATGATAATGAAGTCTGTGTGTACGGCAGGGATATTGAAGCCGTGCACTTTTTACGTGTTTTGTTTTTCCAGCAGTGTTGCCGTACTGCTGCCTGTGTAACCTCTGCTATTCTGTGGAGGAGATCGGAGAGGATCCCCTCGTCTAAAAAGAGGCACGGTGGTTATGTCATTATGTCAATAGCATGTCACATCCTATATAGGACGCACCGACGCAAGCGCCAGTATCACCCAACGGGTATGCTGTAGAAAACAGCAGCCAGTATACTGGATTACCTTGGTATGCTGTACTACCAGGTATACTATGTCACGGCCAAGCCGCTGCTCGTGTTGAAGCCTCCCCCTCCCCCTCCCCCTCCCTGACCATACCAAACCCTGACTGGTGGAGAGGCCTCGCCGGAGTTCAAACACGATTATTGACATTTTCGCTGAACTTGCCATGACAATCGGGGGCAAAAAAATAAAACAGAAATGTGTACCGGGGGTACTGTTGTTGTTGTTGTTGTTGTTGTTGTTGTGTCAAGAGCGGTGGATGGATGAATAGAGAGCACGTACTTTTTGCTGTTAGGGCTGGGTACTGGCTGATGCAGGCAGTGCAATGTATTATGTGAGAATCCCCAGGCAGTGTACTGGCTTCCCTGGCCTTAACCCATTCAGAACTGAAAAAAATGTCCCACCCTAATTCCAAGTAGTTTGCCCCCAAATACGTGGGACCAGTTCTTAAGGGGCTAAAGGCGAAGCCGCGAGTCATCGCTTCCCCCCCGAGCTCGTGAAGAGGCCCTGTCGGAGGCGTGTTTTTGGGAGCATTTTCGTTTCACTTCCCGTCACAATGTGGGACAAATACGTACACAGGTCTGGTTTGGTAGTGGAAGACAAGGAGTCGTCGATGTCTTCCTCTCTCCTCGCTCTCTCGTTTACTGGTGTACTCGTTTCTTCGTTCGTGAGGCTGTCCGCTGTAGGAGATGGCGTTTTGTGGACCTACGTAATTTTCTCTAGACTTCAATGTACTGCTGTGCAATCTCCTGGTGCTCTCAGTTGGTATAAGGATACTGCCAGTATATACTGATGCAGTTCCCAGCCAACTTAGAGTAGTATTTGTTTCAGTCGTCCGCCGTCAAGGTTGAGGCAATACATCAGGATAGTGGACTGTAGCTAGCTGGGTACCGGCTGGCGCAGCCAGTGCAACATATGCTACAGGAACCACCAGCCAGTATACTGGATTACCTCAGTATACTGCTGGTGACGAAGCGCGAGCCATTGCCCCCCCCACCGGCTGGTGAGGGGGGCCCGTCGGCGCACGTGGTTTTGTTCGCATTGGTTCGCTTCACTTCCCATCACAACCCGGGCGGGATGTGTGTGTGGACTGGTATCGCGAAGCAACAACTCATCCAGCATGCGCAAAGCCCTCGTCTGCCCCTCTCTCCTCCGTTTCTCGTTTACTCGTTTATTCGCTTGTGTTGTTTTTTGTTGTACGTATCGGATGGCGTTGTGTGCGATGTACGTAGTTTCTGTATGTTTCAAGACAGTGTACGTATACTGCCAGTACAGTGTATCCCGCGCCAGTATCCAGCCCTAACAATAGCGGCATACAGTGAAATAATGCGAGCAACACCGGGGATAGAGTAAAATAATGCGAGCAACACCGCAGACCAGAAAGTGTAGACGGCAGAAAAAAAACTGTTGTCAAGTTTTCGGCCCATGCGGGTAGTTTATACCTCCTCCTTTTCCTCCTGTCCTGTACCCCAGGTAGGGCCAGGCTGATCATATCTCTCATGGACCGTCTGCGAAGGTAACAGGTCCTATGCCCCATCCCCTAGTTGATACCGCCTCACTATACTATTTTAGTATACTGTACTGTAGTCCTGCCACCTCGGGAGGGTTAAACTGATTATGTATTTCGTTGATCTCTGTAGGTGTGATACCAGGTCATGTCCCCTATATACCTGGTATGTTGATACGGCCTCGTTATACTCTTGTCCTGTCCCCTCGTGAGGGCCAGACTGGTCATGTCTCACCGTCAACGTTCTGTGTGGGTACCAGGTCCTATCCCCTATTTGATACCGCCTCATTTATCTAAACTGTCTTGTCACCGCGAGAGGGTCAGTATGATCATCTGATATTGCGTGTCGGTGTTGACCCATAAGTAGGGATTGAGGATACTCCTCGCAAGCCACCCCAGTGCGCCTGTGCCTCTAAATCTCTAGGAATTGATGCTACGAGCGACAATTAATGAAGTCATTAAGTGCCGGTATACAGTAGTGGGGACACCGTTTCTACTGTTAATAGTGCACATTGTATCCTAGCCCATAAAACATGCATGCGTCACTATACATGGTGCAGCAGTGCTATTATCAGTAGTACTCCTGTAATCGTAATCCATGTACTGTTTCCTTAGTGTACTGCCTTGCTTGAATGTATTTACTAATACAGTTTCGGGGGGTAGTGCCTAACCCTAACCCTAGGTATGCATTACGGCCGCTGGGCGTTCCCCCCCTAAGGGTTAGGCCCCGTCCCCTTTTTTCGACGTTGTTAGCGATACGAGTTTAGCCTTTACTACTGCTCTGGACTTATTTTCCCCTGTGCTCGCTATTTTTTTGTCAAGGTGCCACATATCGGAAACATATCACGAACTCGATAATCTGCTACTGCTACTGCTACTGCTACTGCTACTGCTCTACATAATCTAGATAATCTGGATAATCTAGATAAGCTACTGTAGATCCTAACCTTCCATTATGAAGTGTTGTGCTACAGTACTGTATATTACAGAGTCAACCACGGAAACATGTGCTACAGTACTGTACCGCATGTAGACTATGTGGCTCCCACCCAGCAACATGAGCTAGATCATACAGATCATACAGATCATACACACCAGGAGAAAATCTGCCCTCAATGATCTAGATCATGAAGTAAGGATCTGATATATCTGATAGGCCCGATGTGTTGACGGTTTACACTACAGTACACTACACTACACTGTACCTGGTACACTACGGTAGGTGTCATACATTGTTCGTTACAGTATTGGCTTTGGCAAAACGAGGGGAGTTTTGTGTTTTCTGCGTCAAAAAAACTAAACGCGCAACAACGTGAATCCGTTCGGTGTACATGAGTAAGCTTCCGCTTACGCGTAACCTTAGCCTTTTCCCGAAGTCACCCGTGTCACGTAAGGGAGATTCCGCCCGCGGGTCAATGAACTACAATAGAGGTGTGTGGCTAGAGGTCGGTGCTTAGAACAAAGGAAAGACCGGAGACACACATTAAACACCCTTAATAGCTTAATAGCTAGCTAGCTAGGCCTGTTCAAAGACGATCTGAGGCGACGGGTGTCTTGCCTACAAACCACAACCGCGACCAAAACCCACCAAGCCGAGAGCCGGCATCCATGTGGTGTGTGATCTGAGTATCATTGTTTCAGTGTGTTGTCGTTGCAATCTTATATTGTACAGTACGGCTATTTTCATATGTTGACGTTGGAACCTTATTTTGTGCCGTGCAGTACAGTACCACTGCTTTGGTGTATGGTGGTTCTGAACTTTCTTAGTCAGAAAGCCGAATTCGACGCCGATTTGTCTTGTTGTATGTATAGTGATTCCCAAGCACCCCTGTAACTCCTATTAATAGAGTCAAGCCTGTCCCGGCTGGTGTGGTGATGCAACATATCAGGGGTTCGATCGAACACACCGCAAATATGTGGGGTTAAGCGTGTTGAGCAACAAGCTATTATTCTACAGTCATATTAATAATAAGACGCCGGCCTTATGGGGGGCGTGAAGGCTTTTGTTTTTTTCCTTATTGCCTTAATTGCCTTATTTTACTTAGGGTTAGGGTTAAAAAGGGCGGTCAGTAAAGGGGTCAAACCGCGATCTCGTATCGCATATTTGTACAGCGGTAGTAACGGGGAAAGAAAATCGTTTGTAGTGGACATTTATCGTCAACCGATAGGGTTAGAGGGGAAACGGGACCGCAACAAAATAGCGCTTGAAGCACCGGCCGCTCACGCCCACACTGACTGATTCTGGTTCGGGGATGGTAACTTGAAGGCCTGGACTGCAATGCGAGGAGCTGTATGGCATGGGTACAGCATGACACTAGGAGAATAATTAACACATTTAACGCATGCTGCGCGCTGACACTATAGACAGTAGACAGGACCAGACAGGACCAGGCTAGGCCAGACCATACATTGTGTTTGGTCGATAGATCTGGGTCTCTGTCATATTGTTGCTGTTTGTGCTGAGAAACAGAGATGCAATACAGGCCCTGGCTGGAGTTATCATTTGAGAAAGCACATGCTGCCATATGCAACTTGAAAGACAGCCTAGGCTACTATTCTGTAGGCTGCATTTATTATCCGAGAACGAAGGGGTGTCTTCCACACCCAAACTTCAGTATAACATCTCCCGAATTTAGTGCTGAATTCGGACACGGCAGCCTGTCTGTCCTACGCAAGTGTTGTCTTGTCGGCTTACTTTCACTTTATTTTATGATGTGTACTCATCATAGACTGGGTGTCCGTACGCACCTGGTATGTCTCGGTATCGTTGATGATGGTATTGATGGTATCATACACCCATTCCAACACTCCAAAGGGTCTCGCTGTTTTGTTTTTTTAAGCTGAATTGACTTTTAGCCGGCCTTGGCTGGAAGTTTGCTGACCAGACTAGTATTATAGCAGTACGTCACCCATGTCATGGTGTGCCCGGGTATTTTGGTCTTGACGTGGTATTGCTCGGAGAGCTCAAAGATAGTTGAGGTACGTGCAGTCCTTCAATACCTCGTATGGCGTAGTTACCTTCCGTTAGTAACTACTGTAGTACGATTATTAGTGTCTGCCTGCCTATCTGTCTGCACAGCTTGCTGTATCGGCCTTTGCTTATATTATCATATGCTATTGTGTAGCTAGTAGGCGAGATTTTCCCTGTTGGGTCTCAGTGTACGAACAATGACGTCTACTCGTGCCGCAGCAGAGGCAGTACCAGTAGGTGTTACTGTGTTCAGCACCTTCACGTTTGGGCTCAGGCCGCAGAAGGAAGGCTTCCCCTCGGTAATCTGCTGAAGAAGGCATTGTCCGTTGTCACCGGTGCCTACCCTTCTCCCCCCCCCCTGGTACATGCATGCCTTCGTGCTTTGATGCTTGCCTTCGCTTGCCTTCGATTTAGTCGCAAAGAGGGTTGAGCACCCCCCACTACTCGTCGATTTTCATCGATTTTTGCCAACTGTAGCTGCTGTAGTGCGGTCCTACGCTACCTCGCGAAACGGCTACGGTACGGCATCATTTATCGAACACGACAAACGATGGAGTCAAGCGTGCTGGTGAGAGAGGGCGGGAGTGTGTTACGGCCTCCGTCTGGCCTTGCTGACAACTGGTATGACAGCACTTGCCGGCAGCACTCATAGCACTGACAGAAAAGAAAACAACGACAGCTTTTACCACTGCGAAGACAAGGCGACTATTATATTAATAGTACTTCCATACGTAATATTTCTATGTACATACTACCGTACAAGCACCAATATGCTTCACTGTTTTTACTAACAAAATTTGGTACCGTTTTAGTACAGTCGTAGTAGGTTGTTTCCGAAACGGGGGTGCAGGGCGTGATAAACAGGGTGATAAACAGCAGTGGTATTAATACTTCTACAGAGGTTAAAATTGAGCAATTCGTTCTTCAGTTGTGTAATCGAATAGTATTACGTACCACTTTCAAGTCTCGACCTTACATGTGCAGTATAGGATGTCTTGATGTCAGAGCTTGGCGCGGCCTTTCGAACATTTTTTTCTTGTTACGAAGTTTTTTTCTGTCTGCCTTGTACGTGAGCCCCGGGGGCTTGGCTATGACACTATATCAGTAGTGCGACTAACCATTAACGACTGGCTATCACGATGACGGACGGCCACTGGCTACTGATTCACGACTAAATGTTCCTGCTTCTGTATGTTATACGTTCCGCTTTGTTGCCTGCTTGTCTGTTTCCCTTATTTTCGCCTGCTTGGCCGTGTGCAGGCGCTGGTGGTGGTGGCTGTGTCTCACTTGATGTGGCGCAGGACATGGCCTCCATATGTCGTCAAGAACGTCCCTCTAGGTAACATAGCGCACGTACTGTTGACCGTACCGTTGGCCCTACTGTTGGCCCTACTGTTGCTGTTGGTGTCACACCCTATTTAAAGGCCTTGCCATTAATAACTGGAAATCCTTACTCTCCTTACTGCCTTACTGCCCTTGGCTTCGTAGCTCCTACTCTAGACATTGCTGCTGTCGACCCTACTGTGCTTGGTAGATCCTGCTGTGGACCCTGCTACTGTACTTGGTAGACCTTGCTGCTGTGGACCCTCGTACTGTACTTGTTAGTGCTCTAGTCTCTACGGTATACCTCTACCCTAGTAAATAGTAGTCTCTACTGTAGACGTGTACGAGTAGTACACAACAACCGCAACAATAACAATCGTGTCGACAACAACGTGAGGGTAACGGGCGGGTAGGGTGTGCATTCCGACCTCTTCCACTTACCCAACTCCCTCCCCACACCCACCCACCGCTCGCCCAACGGCCATCCCCTCTTGGCTCTTGAAACACTCTTGGCAAAACGTTTGACGAAACGAAACGCTCGGCGAAACGCTCGACGAAACGCTCGACGAAACGCTTGGCGAAAAACGGTTGACGGCATGCTTGGCGAAACGTTCGAACGCAACGCTCGGCTCGGCAGTTTGCGTCACGGGAATAGCCGGAGTGATCAACCTTGCTGGCGTGGTCCTCTCCTTTGGGTTTTGGAATCACAAAGGGCCGTCTTTGGTGTCCAACTGCTTCTTCCAGGGCGTCATCACCTGGACGGGGGCGGGGTTGTATTACTGTGCGGCGGTCGTCAGGGTGAGTCCAGCACACAGGGGCATGCTAAAGTGTGAGAGATAATCGTGCCAAAGTTGGCGACATATCGAACGGATGTCGCAACCGAGACTTTCGAGGTACTAGGTACCCCTGTACCGAAGTATCCAACTCTTACCCGTAGTGCATCGTTGGTATGTATCGGACGCGGTTTGCTCTCTATCCCCTCGCATCCCCGCATCGTGTATGTGTGAGACATCGCCCATGCTTTGTACTCGGACACTCGGATACTGAACGAAAACATTCGAATTGTGTAATAAATAATTAAAAAAAACTCTCGGAACTGTTTGTATCGATTTTTTTTCCCTGCTTATCGGTGTCGTATCAAACTCTATCATCGTACGATATCCACGGCTACGAGTTGTGCCATTAATAGCATGCAATGGTTGGGAGCGGAGGGTCGGATAGGAACATAGGGCACTCGTGTCGCAAGTAGTTTTTTGGTGGTGAGTCTACCCGCCGGGACATGCGCGCGCTCCGGGTGCGCGGGCGGGGGCGGCGGGTTGTAGGGCGTAGAGTATTTTTGCAGTTACTGGTACGAGTACGAGTATGTCACTTGCGTCAGGGCTAAGGGTGGGGACGAGCGTTGCGACTGGGTACAGCTTCGACAAAAAGCTTGGTTACCCACACTGTTATGGCATCGTATGAATCAATGAATGACCAGGGTATTGTTTTTTTTTTGGTGATTTGCACGATCGATTCTTAGTCGACCGAACTCCTCAACCAATCGGAATCAACCCATCGGAATCGACCAATCGGAATCAACCCATCGGAATCGACCCCTTGGAATCGACCAATCGGAATCAACCCATCGGAGTCGACCAATCGGCATCAACTAATCGGAATCAACCAATCGGAATCGATGTATCACTTCGGCGGCAGGTGTATCGGAATTACAAGGTGTTGATCCAGCACAATGCGGATATGCTGCCACCAGTGGTGCAGATTTTATTGCTCCAGACACCGATCTGGATGCTGACGTTTGCTCTCCTGTCTCCCTCCGTTACCTACATGGACCTCGGCTCGAACAGGTGACGTCAAAATCACAAACAAAAAGAGACCATGAACCCATTAAAGACAATCAACAATTCAAGAATAATGTTTGTACATCGATACTCACTGCACCTCTAACAGCTCATGTCCCCGGTGGGTTATCACTGGGTCTCTAATTTGTTAAACTTGGAAATTATTGCGAGCGAATGCGTGTTTCTACAGTAGTTTTGACGACGGCACAAGAAAAATAGGGGCCAAATTCGTGTTTTTTCGTTACGTCCGCCGTCACGGTTGTCCAGACCTACCTACAGTAAGGCGTTTTCCAAAAACAAGATGGGGGGTTCGTGTCCCGGACTATCGTCCACCATCCACCAACGCACACAAGTTGACGACAGTTACAAATACCAAATATTCTGCCGCGCGGGTTATATTAGCAACATATACACTACTACTGTATATATATTGTTCTTGTCAGCTCGATGTTCCCTCTACTGATAATAAACCCAGGCTAATCGATCCTTAGGTTTTGCCTGTAAATGGCCGTCTATCGATCTACTGCTGTAGTAGGAAATGTGTGTTTGCTGATACACACTCAGTTGAAGTCGAACAGCCGACAGCCAAAGTGGCAAAATGACCACCAATCAATCGACATTTATGATCGAGGCAAGGCTCGTATATATAGAAAGTGTTGCAGTTTCTGTACAATGGTGATGATGATGATGATGATGATGATGATGATGATGATGATAACGATGATGATGATGATGATGATGATGCTTGCGGTGGCGATGGTGACAGTGATAGTGATGGTGATGGTGATACGCCTGCGAATACAGCATAACAACAGTCTAGTCCACTATTACGGGAGACCATAGTAAACACTAGTAAACACTAGTAAATAGGACCAAATATTGTTCGTAAAAAATGTAATTATATAGGTTTTAGTGTGTACCGTAGGTCCTATTTACTTTGGTCCCCCGTATTACTGTAAATTGTTTCTGGAGAACGATGTCATCACTAAAAATACTGCTATCCGTTATCATAGATGGGGAATAAATTTAGGTTCAACCGGGTTCTTGTAGTACAGTAGTTAGTCTTTTTAGCAATCAGGGGACACGATATATGGATGCCGATGCTGTCCTGACGGCAAAACTGATGTTACTACGCCCGTCGATCCCATTGGACTGCTGTGTTCTGTGCGCTACGTACTGTGCGCTATTTGCTGTTGTGTACGACTGTGAGTTCGGCCACGGTTAGGGTTGGCACTACAACGCGCCGACTACAGTAGTTATTCGTTGGCTAGGTACCACAGCCAGTTGCCTACGAGTACGTGCGGGTAATTTGCGGATGCTGTGGCTGGTGCCTTTGCGCGTTTGTGGCTGAACATGTTTTTTTTTCAAAGTACAGTATTAGATACTATTGTAATAATAGGCTGGATACAGACACCTCAGCTGTGAGATGAAATAATATACGTACAAAACAATGATTTGCAAATCACAAAACACTTGCCTGGTATTAATTATTAAGAAAGTCAGGTACTACAGCAGTAGGTACTTGCTTCACTTCGCCTCCCAACGATATCGTAACTACTACAGCAGTGTATCATACCAATCATGTATAATAACAATACGATAGTATAATAACCCTGATTACTTGTAAGTAATGTTGATATGAATATTGCGGGGGATCATATATAGTAATCAGGACCCACCACGTACACAAAAACCTCTATATTCCAGTAGTTTTACTAAGCATATTCGGTCCTGTTTCCTCTCTTGCCCCGTAATAGTAGTAGTGTATACAGTAATACATAGTATAGTAATACATAGTATAGTTATGTTTGTGAAATTTTCGCACTTTTCGCAACTTTTCTCCCCGCGCGAGCGCTTTTCGGCAAAACGCTAAGTACCCCGACACGGGAGGCCCGGCCGGACACATTGGTCGAGGTTTGGGCTCGATCCGAGCTCTGTGGCTCGCGTGGCGGGCGCTCGAAGTTTTTTTTCCCGCGGGAGTGGATAAGCCGATTTCCCGGGTTTTCTGCATGAGGCCGTGTTTCGTACGTACGTGCCAGTAAATAACGATGTTCTGTTTTTAGTTGTCTGTTTTTTGCTCTCACATGCTACATAGTATAGTAATACATAGTAATACATAGTAATACATACATAGTAATTCGTATTAAGAGTAATATGTACATCCAGCAGTAGTGGTAGTAATCAGATCCCACGCTGGACCCAAAAATGTACCAGGTACCACGGTTATAATTAGGACTCCAGCACTATGTGCGCGTAGCGCACATCGGTCTTATTTCGGTGTGCGCTACGCGCACACCGAGCCGGAGGCGAGGTGCGCCCCCCGCAGGGGGCCCCGGAGGGCCCCCAGAGGGCCGCCGGAGGCGAAACTTTTGGACGTATGTACGTCAAGTTACTCATAATGTGCGTCTCATTCGCTCGTTTTGCAAATAACACAGAAACAAGCACACAGACAGATACCATGTACATACGTAAATACATATATTTACAGACAGATTTCCATTCGAATCATTCAAACTAGATATACATAATAGATGGATTTCTATTCAAATCATTGAAACTTGAAACCAACTACGTACGCGTATTCCTCTGTATCTGCGAGCCTTTCAAGCCTTGTTTCATCCACGGACATAGAAAACCGTCATACATTTAAACTCAGTCCCCTCAAAAAGGAGAGCCACAAATAAATTCAACATGAAATTGTCGAAAAGATCACAAAAAAAGGCCCAAAAAAACAACGCCTGCGGCGAACAGAGACCCGAAAACTTTTTTTTCGCCTTCGGCGATATAGACCCGCACATTTTTTTGGGCCTGCGCCCAAAAAATGTGCGGGGGGCGAAAACGGATGTGCGGAAAGCCGCACATGTCCTTCTTTTTGTGGTGCGCTAAGCCGATTTTTCACGAAATTGGTGCAACTGCGCACGTTTCACCACCTAATTGTAACCCTGCCAGGTACTACAGTAGGTGTACCAGCAGGTATCCCTCTAAGTATACCATATTTGGCACGTACCAGTACTGATTACTACTGGATGTTCCCCCGTAATATATTAATAATGCGTACGGGTAGTGCAGTAAAAGTCATCTCACAATCTCACAGCCCTGCTGTTGTCTTAGGGTTATATGTAGTGTCAAGTGTGTATGTGTTGATTGTTCGCTGCTTGCTGCTTGTTGCTTGCTCTTTGCTCTTTGCTCTTTGCTCTTTGCTCTTTGCAGGTGCGAGGGTAACGCGCGTTTTGTGCTGCTCGCAGCCTTTAACTACGCCGGTGCTTTGCTGGTGGGGGCCACGTATCTCCTCTGGAGGATGAAGAACGCCCGCAAACAGGTGACGGGAGGCTGATGGATAACGCTGGTATTATTTTTATTATTTTCCGAGTACGTTTTTCACAACTTACAGCGATTACTTATGTGTATGAAAGGTGACTCTTTTATTTTATACCTGGTAACTGTTGATATTTACAGTCATTAAAGCAAGAGGGACTCATGGTATTTTGAGTATATTCTAATATTTCTCATCTATATCTTGGAACTAGACTACAGTAGTACTAATAGTACAACTTGGCAGTTGTTTCGCTTTTTTAAAAATTAATGTTTTCACTGCTTTTTTTTTCATGTGTTTTTTTTCTTCACGTATGATGTGTGCAACTTGGTTACCTCGCGCCGCGGTCGTGCTTATAGTACGATACCAGGTACAGCAGCAGTAGACGGTAACAGTGTGACAAGAGTACGTGTACTGTCGTTGTTTCCCGGCATGTTACCGGTGGTCGACTCTAACGATGCTCCCCCGCTCGCTCTCTCCCCCCCC
>MEHQ01002643.1:213576-244815 GCA_008828725.1 Saccharina japonica | reverse complement strand
CCTCCCTCCCCCATGCTGCAACCCAAACCCGACTCTTATATCGTGGCTAAATCGTGGGCGGTCTTTGACTAGATGAACGAGTACCGAGTGATGATGCTGTCTCTGGGGTTCCTCCTTTTTACGGTAGTTCTGATCGATGCTTCCTCGGGGGGCATCGCGGCAGACCGCGTCTTGGCCCGCAGGATCGCTCTCGTCAACAACCTCGTTCGGAGCGCCCTGCTGTTCTGGCCCGTAATATTCACTCCTCTGGTGAAATACTGCATTCGGGACGTGGCCTATGCGGAGCAATTCTCGGTCGGGCTCGCCCCGACGGTGACCCCCGCTATCCTCAGGTACACGCATGAGTGGTGTATCTGTTAAGTGTGTGTTTTTCGTATTCGTTGGAGTTGTAAATACATGACTTTCTTACCTGGGGATAGAACCCTATCCTCCCCGGGTGCGGTGGAACCGTGACACATGATATAGTCGTTGTACTTTTAGATACATGGAAAGCTTTCAAATCGGAGGACAGAACCCCATCCTCCTCGGGTGCACGGGACCGTGACATATGTTATATTCGTTGGACTCGTAAAAATATGGAAGGGTTTTGAACCCGGGGACAGAACCCTATCGTCCCCGGATGCGGCGGAACCGTGACATATGTTATACCTGGTATTCGTTGGCATTGTACACACATGGAAGGCTTTGTGGTCCGGGGATGGAACCCTATATACCCCCCACGGATGCTGTAGAACCAGAATCTCGCCGAACCGCGAACCTTCCCGTGCGGCGGAGCCATGACAGCTGGGTGAATCCGGAAATCCGGAGAACTACACGTAGTGCGTGAGCCATTTTTTTGTTTATCGTCGCGCTGCTTGAAGCTTCAAGTACGACCGCGCCGAGGTGCTAATGACTCTTCGTCGTGTACGAGTTATGCATGCCAGGTATATGTTTTGCGCGCTCTTGTACTGTCACAACAGAGTGGTAGTTGTGGGAATGTAAATATTTACGGGCGGCTATCGTAAATACCCTCACGCCTGCCTGTCTGTCCGTCTACCTGCCTGCCTGCCTATCTGTATTATGTGTATGTTTTTTTATTCAACAGGGCTTCCCTTTCTGACCAGCTGAAGGTGGAGGACCTGTGGGTGCCCTTCCGAAAGATAGCCTGCGAGAAAATGCCAGCGGCCTTGCCTGATTTCTTCAAGGCGAGTCACACTACTTGTGCTATACTAAGTATGTGAATAACACCTCGTGTTTTTGTTTGGTTGGTGTACGATACGTTGTAGCGAGTTGCCATTTTACACGGCAGGCTCTAATATGCAGCATACCTTCTAGGGCAGGCCTTACTATAACAGGGCATGCCTTATTGCCTTAGTTTTGAGCTGGGTGTATATTTTACAGCCGGACATCCCATAGAAACTCTGAGTTAGGAGACGGTTCGATACGACTCTTCAATGTTTGGTTGGCTGTTGTTTGGTTGACTGATTACTGGGTTGATTTTCTAATGGACTATATTATTGACCTTCGGGTTGATTATCTGAATGCTCGTTTTAGATATGATACTAAGCAATGGGCCCTGGTAGCTGCAGCCAGCACATAATGTACTGGCGGTGTAATTTCCCTGGACCCGAATAGTGCTCTGCTCGCAGCAAAGCCGTGACCCCCCCCCCCCCCCTCCTCCCTCCTCGGCTGGTGAGGCGGCCCCGCCGGAGGCACACCCGGGCCCTACTTGAGGTCCCCCCGCGGAAACATTTTTTTACGCGTTTTGGCTTCTTCGCTGATAGAGCTAAAAATAACGTTAAATTTGGCTCCTGGTTCAAAGGAAAGCCCTGGATCTGATTTGTTTGTCGAAGTATTGACTCTGTTGAAATGGAGCGGGGGGGGGGGGGGGGGGGTGCACCAGGTGTGTGGCCCATTGTATTATTCTTCGTGTACACTTCACTAGGCGCCATGCATTTTGATGGGTTTCCGTTGCATTATGAAGCGTTACCGTGGGGCATACTTGAGTCGTCACAGTACTGGGCACTGGCAGCTCCCTCACCCAGTTCGAAACAGTAATGCTCGGAGAGTGTATGGTCTACTGGACCAGGGCTCAGCCCTATCATTTTGTTTGGCTATCTGATTGGTTGTCTGAGTGTTTCCTTCATGCATTGATGGATTGCTGGATTGATTGTGACAGGCTGTGATGGACAGAGATAGGGAAGAAGAGCACTTCGAGAGGCAGGCGAAGACAATGATCATCATCGACACGTACGTCGTAGATAGCGCCCCCTGCAGAGTGGACATCTCCGACGCGTGCCGAGAAAAGATACTGGCCTCTGACGTTACCAGGTGGGTTATCTTGAACAAAAATACTTGAACTTCGTGTTGAAGTTCTTCATGTCCATATTTAGGTGTACATTCTAATAAATCGTTGGTTTGTATATGCCACTACGTACTGCGGAGCTGCACTGTGCTGGATAGCTGGATAACATGTGAATACGTAATGCAGACTTGTAAAGGGGTGACATCGTCAACTATTCATAATTTTGATTTGTTTAAGACGGCATTGAAGTTGACGTTTGTGCCGATACCTGTTCTGTTGTTGCTGGTATTGATGTACGATGTTTTGGTGTTGGTGATTAGATGGTGGTGGGGACCATTGATGGAGTTGGTGAGTAGGTGTTGATGATCTTGACAATGATGTTGGTGTTGGTGATACTTACGGTGATGAGTTGGCGTTGACATTTGGCACAGGCACTTGGCATGAACATGTGACACATGTGATATCGGCATTTGGCATTGCTGGGTGACGCTGCTGTGTTGCTGTTGCGGCCGCAAGACCCCTGCTGCTGGTATTAATTGTGCTACGGCTGGCACCACTGCCCTAACCCACCCTACCACTACGGCTGGCACCACTGTCCTGACCCTACGACTACGGTTGGCACCACTACCGCGGATACGCTGCCACTACGGCGGGCATCACTACCGTGGCTTACCCTAACCCTAACCCTACCTCAAACATATTATTGCGAAGAACGACCAGTCTCGCCCCGCCACCTGACTGCCCACATTACCACCAGGACCAAGTTGCGGGGACAAGGCGGGACGAGTGAGACAGATGAAGACGGAAATAGATCGTTGGCATTGCCAGTGCCATCGATGTCTACAGTAGCATTGCCACTAGCGTTGACATTTGACGTTGGCATGGACATTTGACACTGGCACTTTGCACCTGGCGTGTGCATTGGAATTTGAATGGACAACTTTGCACTGGCGTTTGGCAACGGCATTAGCATTGGTATTTGCGCTGACATTTGGCATTGACATTTGGCATCTACATGGACATTTGACATTCGTGTGTTTTTTTCTTGACAATTTGGTATGGACATGTGGCATGGCGTTGGCGCTTGTCCGTTTTAGGTATAACATCTTCGTGGAAGCGGCGGCCGAGGTGTTTCTGGTGCTAAGGGAGATGTGTGAGGTAGCCTTTCAAGCAAGTCCGGCGTACGAAATTTTATTGCTGAAGGCGCAGATGGACGAGGCGGAGATGGAAGCTTTAGAAAAGGTAAGCGGTGCGCGGTGGGATGAATGATGAATGAAACATGCACAGGCTTTTGTGAGAGAGAGGGGAGGGGGGGGTGTGCTCATGTCATGCATGGCCGTAGTGGTGTAGTGGTGTAACCATAGACCCCCCGAGGGCAGAGAGAACGCGAGCTAACTAGAAGGGTTCTGAGAGGGAGAGATCTTGTCACGCAGGGGGGTAGGGGAGAGAGAGAGGCTCATGAGAGGAGGGGTGTACCCATTAGCCGCATGCCATGCGTGGCCGTAGTCGTATGACCATAGACCCTGGCATCCCTACAATGCCGGGACGGAGCATGTCGGGTTTTCATCCACCAGGCAGACGTTGCTAGCACCAAGCGCGAAACGCCGTGAGGTGTTGGGCGAGTCGCATGAAGGGTGAGTTGCATCCTTGTGAGGCGGACTTGCATACGGATGACAGCTTCTATGAGTTGATTTAACTTCCGGTGTGGCCACTTCCAGAGACAGCAATAGAAGTACTATGTAACTGCCTCGGGGGTGCCTTACCATAAACACTACGTGATAAGATCAATCCCCTCGTGCGGGGTAAAGGTTCTTCACTCCGCACAAATTATCTAATATATCGACCGCCAGCTGTGATCTACCGCCAAAAAACAAAAAACGGTACCCTGGTGGTCTGGCTCATGTAGTCAGCGGCATGTTTTACAGTGTCGTTACCAACCGACGCCAACCCAACCTATATACCGGCATAATATAGGGAGGGTTAGGGAGAGGTTTATGAGAGAGATGGGAGGGGGGTGGTAGAAAGGAGGGTAGAGGGGGAGAAAATGTGGGCGAGGGGGGCAGATGAGGGGGCATATAAGGGGGGTAATACGAGAGAATGAGTGAGAGGCAGGAGGGGTATAAGAGAGGGAGGGGTTGGAATCATAGCCTCCTACCGCCAAACCGCCGTAACATGGGTCCTCTGCTATTTCGAATGTGCTGATGCGACCAGGTGAAGCTTGTACCAAAGGAGACTAAAGGGTTCCGCACAGACCGAGGCTCGAACGGCTCGAGATCTGACCGTTGGACCAACTCAACGATTACCGGCAGGTGAGGCCAGTCTTGCGCGAGTGTGTTTTGTTTTTGTTTTTGATGTGCGAGTGTTTCAAGCGGAGCTGCTGTACTGCTGTTCTGCTCTGGTTGCTTTGTTGCGTTTTGCTGTACTGTGCTGCACTGCACTGTACTGCACGGCACGACACCAGGTGCTGTACGTAAGGCACCGGACTGTGTGGTAATAGGGCGGAGGACGGCGCGCACTTACCGGTATCACAGCCTGTGAACTGTGAGGAGGGCTAAGGGCAGGCGCCCAGTCCAGCCCTTGTCGGCTGCTCCCCCCTCCCTTCTTCCCCCCTTTCCTCCTCCCCTCTCTCCTGGAGGTCCATATCTCCCACCTTCCCTCGCCCCACCCCTTTCTTCAGTGCTGCTCTTTCCTGAGAGCACTCCCAACCCCTTACGCCGGGCCCCTCCATTTTTTGGCTTGCACATTTTCCGTCTCCTCCCCTTGACAAGCCTTGCTTGCCGAGCCTTCCTTGCCAAGCCCTCCTGCCATCCGTTATTTTCCCACCCTACAGTTCGCCGCCACCCCACGGCTAAGGCCTTCCTACCCCCCCCCCCCCCCATCACGTAGTGTTTATGGTAAGGCACCCACGAGGCAGTTACATAGCACCCCCGTTGCTGTCTCTGGAAGTGACCACACCGGAAAATAAATCAGCCCATTGACGCTGTCATCCATATGCAAGTCCACCTCGCAAGCGGTTCTTCGTAGGATGCAGCTCACCCTTCATGCGACTCGCCCAACACCTCACGGCGCTTCGCGCTTGGTGCAAGCAATGGTTGCCTGGTCGGTGAAAATCCGACGTGCTCCGTCCTGGCATTGTGGGGATGCGAGGGTCTATGGTCATACGACTACGGCCATGCATGACATCGAGTACACCCTCTCCCATCTATGGCCATACGACTACGGCCATGCACGATATGAGTACACCCCCCCCCCCCCCCCATCCCATCCCGTTCCATCCTACCGCCTCCCCCCCTCCTCCCCCGGGCTTATTCATCCTGCCCACCCCACGCCCATGCCCACTTCCTCCGTGCACTATTTCCTCTTCCCACCGGGTCTATATTCTACCTATATAGACCTTCCGTTATCTTGATGTCTGCCTACCTACTGTAGTAGTAACCCTGGTGTCGGGCTAACCTGCGTCCCTTAGACAGTGAAGGCTCAAACTGCCATCGCCCCTCTAAGCCATCCGAGCATTGCCCCCCCCCCCCCCCAGTAAGTCGAACGTTGTGGAACTCCTCCAACCCACTTGAGCGTTGTAGACCCGCCAATATTTTTGGACCGTTTTTGGACGTTGTAGAGCCCCTCCCACTGATTTGAGCGTTGTGGACCCTCCCTCCATCCTTTCGAATGTCGTGGAACTCCTTTTGTCGATTTGGGGGTTGTGGTGGCGCTCCAGTCCATTTCAACGTTGGCTTATTTTTATGCTGGAGTTTTCCTATGTTTGAAGGATGTAGGACCGTGCCAGTCCATTTCAACGCTGTGAAGCCCCTCTATTCGATTTCAGGGTTGTGACCTGCCTGAGTCTACTGACCCGCACTGTTTCATGACGGCATGCCGTCGTTGATCAGTGCGTACACCGCCGCCTTAGCGAGTCCTTTGAAGTCAGTTTGTCCTACGTACATAGCCGCTGGCGATAGGATGCGACGGTCGAGACAAAGGATCAACCATTATGTTTTCACCGATCCATCTATCTTTCGATCGATCGCGCGCCGTTGTCGTGAACTCGGACGGAAAAATCCTGCGATGAAACCGGACTTGCTTCGATGAAAACCTAGGGAGGTCCGTTGATATAGCGGGATATTCGTTGAAGTCGTCGGAGATGCATTGATGGAAGCCGGAGATCCGTTGATAGGGCTGGAGAACCGTTGACGGAGTCGGATTTTCGTCGATTTTTGGTGTAGTCAGAGATCCGTTCCTGAAAAAGGATATCATCCGCTGATGAAATAGGAGACGCCTTGCTGAACTCGAAGGGGCGTTGTTGACCTCGGAGATTGCTGCTGAAACCGGAAATGCGTTGCTGGGATCGGACATGGTGTCAAATGTAATCGGACACCGTGTCAATGTAATCGGAGGTCCAGTGATGAGATGCGTCGGCGAGATCGGAGCTGCGTTGCTGAAAATCGGGCTAAAATCGCCGATAGATGTAGTCGGAGATCCGCTGATAACTTCTGAGGTAAAAGTCATAACCGGGACGAACGAGAATAAATGGAGTAGTTAGTATAGTCAGTAGATATATGGCTGGCACCCTCGGAAATGTGTTGCCTTTCAACCCCCCTGGCGCGTGGTACGTCGTATGTATTGGTCAGGCTGATGAACCCACTCCGTGACGCAAGACGGTTGTGGTTTTGCTGCCCACTGAGGACCCTAAAAAGATCTGCTGCTTCTCGACAGAGAAAGCAAGTCCAGCACGGGGCCAGCACCCCTCCCAGAAGCGCCGGCCCTTGTGTGGAAAAAGCTCTGTCTAGCCACGGGGTGGGGTCGGGCTCTTCTGTTCCTGCCCCCCCAAGCATGTAAGAACGCGTCCTGAGACACGAACGCCCGATACCGTTAGCCCTTAGAAATCGTCCGCAGATACGAACGTCCGATAACCTTAGCTTACTCTCCCCTTCATGCGACTCGCGGAACACCTCGCGGCGCTTCGTGCTTGGTGCAAGCATTGTGTGCCTGGTCGGTGATAACCCGACGTGCCCCGTCCCGGCATTGTAGCGATGCGCGGGCCTATGGTCATACGACTACGGCCATGCATTACAGGAGTACCCGCCCCCCCGCCCTCCGCCGCTGCGCGTACGTTTCTCTAACGCCGCCCTCCTAGGGTGTCCTTGCTTGAGCCTTGTGACCATCCCATTTAGAAACATGTTTTAGTTTGTTGTTTTGTTTTAGGGTTGCACGATTTGCCACCCATAGGCACCCCATATATGTAGGACTTAATTTTTTTTGTTTTTTTGTGGGGGGCTTACATGATTTTCCACTCCCTATGCTTACCAGTCGCGCATGTTGTATGATACCATTCCCTCACCGTCCCCAAGTGCGCGATGCTAGATTCGCAACACACACGCCTCGATAGTGACACCGCGCAAGTTAAAGCTGACAGGGACTTCCATGCCGTAGGATCGATCCCTTTGCCCCCTTAGTCGAGGCTATCAAATTACTACTACTGTATGTCAACCCCTCCCTTCCTATCCCCCTACCCCCCCTTCCCACTTCACACACACACCCTTACCCCAACCCCGCCTCCCGCTCCCGGAGTAGCATGGAATAGCTGTCAATTGTTTTTGTGCGCGGTTGTGGCGAGAGTTGTTCTTCGGAAAGCAAGGGGAGAGCGGCAGGGTTCCATCGCAATTTTCTCACAAGCATGAAACAGTCGCACACGTGGTAACACGTATGTACAGGTTTGTACCTGGTACCTTCGTATGTACAGGTGTATATACCGGATACTTATGTACAGGTGAATACCTGGTACCTTCATGATGTACAGGTGTATACCTGGTACCTTCGTATGTACAGGTGTATACCTGGCACCTTCGTATGCACAGGTGTGTACCTGGTACCTTGTACTTGATGTGGTGCTAAGCGAGAGGTGTGATACTGCCGGCTGCACTACTGCACGGCCGGCCATATTGTGTTGGTCGATCGACCGCCTTGTTTGGCACCACCTGCTTAAGTCACGGGATCAAGCGCGATATTGCCTGTGTATCTTGAACGATGCTTTGATGCTTTGTACCACGAAGGAATGCAATGCTGTCGTTAGGTCCTTTGATAGGTAGAACCGTCATGCGTGCTCTTCCTTGGATCTGCTGCAGCTTTGCCGTGTCATCTGCTGCAGCTTGCCTTGACCGCCTACCTATATTGCTCGTCGTTTCCTTTGCCGCAGCAGTTTTCTCTGTTTTGTTCCCCCTTAATGCGCTGCTGCTCAACATTAACTTGTGCGTATATTTCAACATATCTTACCTGCAATGTTGCGTGCCGCTTGCCGTTTCGTCTACTGTACGAACTGTACTTTGGTTTGCAGTGGTAACTTAAATCGCTGGGATCGATCGCGGCACTGCCCCTAGAAAAGAAGAGCCGCCATACAGTATGTGCTGTCTTGGGGTGGGCTTTTAGCGCCCCCTAAAGAAGCCAGAAAAAGCCCATTGCATGCCCGTCCTCTGTCTCCTTCCTTAGTCCTTCGTTGCTCTTTGGTAACTGTCACGAATCGTGGTTCCGAGTGTTGTCAAGATTTTTTTCCATCAATTTTGGGGGCGTTATTCGACTTTCGCACTGCGCTGTGCGTATTTGTCTAAGCTGGAGATTTCGATCCGAAAGAGGCTTTGCAGTAGATGTCCAGCATATGCCCATGCAGATGCTCACACAGCAGTGCGTATAAGTAAAGGTCTAGGCTCGTACAGCAAATGTTCAAAAAGTGTGGGTACGTTTAAATGTGCTTATACGGCAGTGGGGTGTTGGCAGTGCAGTAGACTGTTGACTTTCTTGCGGATGCTTGAAACAGCATGTGCTCAAAATTGTGCTCATACATAAGCTCACACACACAGCAGCAGATGCGCGTGTAGTATGCCAGTTGATCCTCGACAACTACGTACTTCCTTAGTACCTGTAAACGCTCATGTAGTAGACCGGTTGATCCTCAACGTATTTAATACATGCTCTCACTCACGCATCATGTATAAACTCGTGAAAAATATGTTCCTTAAGCTTGACCTGAGCTTTTACCTTTCCGATATTCCTTGCGCGCTCGCACTCAAACATGCGACGTCGCACACATGCGATGTCTGTTTTGGATGGAGCAGCATGGGGAACAAGAGTGATGTCGCAAGCCAGCACACGCTCGGGGTTGACTCACCATTGGATACCGCGGGATGGGGAAACGGATCGCCCTTGGGGTGGTGTTCGGAAGAGGTGAATGACAATCCGTGTTTTGCATCGTTTACCGCGTATGGGCGCCAATGTCCTGCATCAAGCAAGTGCGCTCGTTCAAGGACGGTCGGAGTTTACGCACACGTTTAGTGTCTATAACCTGGTGCCTGCTATGCGAGTAGATCGGTGGTCTGATAGATCCGTGTGTTGGTATACGTGTTTGCATGTCTCCACACACATTCGTGTATGGTAGGTACCGGCCGCTTTTAATGCCGCTGCCCTGGACATGAAACCACCCCTCTGCGCGCGGTACATCACACATTGCAGCAACCCACCCAATGCACCATGTAACACAGTGCCGCAGCGACTTCTTCCGCATCGAACCCCGTCTCCTTCCCCCCTGCCCACAAATGCACGCCTTTCCAGGATATCGAAATGGGCGACCTTTCTTCGGCAGAGGAGAGAAGCGCGAGGTTGCCATCGAACCTGTCGGCGAACAAAGACGGCCGCCTCTTCGGCACGAGCATAACTCGCACCATGTCTCCTCCGCCAGACCTCGCGTCGGCACCGTCGCCGTCCTTCTCCTCCCCTTCTTCCATGTCGACCTGCTCCCCTGCCGGGCAGAGGGCGTCGCTACCCCCCCCTCCCGCGCAGAGGAGGCCTCCGGCGGCCCCCTGGGCCCCCTGGCGACACGCCCCGACTGAAGTTGCGCCGTCGGCGTCGTCTTCCTTTCCACGAGGAAGGAGAAATTCGAGCGGTACGATGCCGTCGCTGTCAGCACAGGATGAGAAGTCGGCCTCGCTGGAGGAGGGGGAGGAGGGGGTTTCCCTTGAGGAGGGGGAGGGGAAGGTGGGCGGGGGGCAAGGGTCTCTGGGGTCGTTCGAGTCGGTGTTGATACACGAACTGTTGCTGCCCCCGTCGCCGGCGACACCGCCGCTAGGTAGCTACACTGCCGCGGACGATGACGACGAGCGATCACCGGGAAAACTCCGCCGTGCTCTGTCAGAGTTTAGCGATGCAGCGCTTGAGGAGGGTGCACGTGTGGCCGGCGCCGGTGTTGCGGGACTCCGCAGCGGAGGTCAAGGGGGCGGGGGGGAAAGTGGCGCAGCCCGGACTGTGGTATTTCCGGAAGAAGATGCCGTTGCGCTTAGAGATTCGTCACCGTTCGGTTCGCTACTGGCGCCTTGGCGGTACTGGACGAGGGCGGCGCCGGCGGGACACCGCGGGGAAGGGGAGGGGGAGGGGGACGGGGATTGGGAGGGTGACGAGGAGCACGGGTCGGAAAAGCGAGAGGAGGTCTTCGGAAGCTGCGCCGACTTTTCGGCGGCGTCCGGGTTTATGCCCATCGCCGGATTCAAGCCGAAAATGAACCTGCTGGAGGTGGCCATCGAGAAGGAGCTGGAGGAAAAGAAGAGGGCCGACGAGATGAACGCTCCCGCGAGACTGCCGACAACTGGCCTCCTTGCCGTAGCCGCGCAATCAGAAGACGCTGGAAGCGAGGAGGGCTCGGGCTCGCCGAGCCCCCTTTCAGAGGTTGTCGGAAGCGGTGCTGAGCGCCTTCAGGAGGAGGAGAGGTGGGCAGATATGGGCCCAGGGCTGGGAGGGGTCGGTGTGACCAGCCATGGAGGATCACGGTCGCCGGCTGCACGTGTGACGAGTCCGTCGATGTCACCCACTTCAGCGTTGCAGAAGACGTCCCCAGACTCGCGACGCGAGGTAGCAGCGCATGATTTTTCCCGGTCGCCGTCAGGGTCAGGGCCGTCCGGGTTGCTTCCCGAGGGCGCTCCGGCCGTCGGGGCCAGCGGTGTCGACGTTGTGGTGCCACCGACGCCGCCGCCTCTTCCGCCCACGCTACCGACGGCGTTGTCGTTGTCGCTGTCGTTGTCGGCGTCAACTCCATCGCCGTTGCCGGGGTCCCTGTCGCCGGCGTCCGAGGCGGAAGACGCGTCCCGCCTCTCGCAGTCGCCTGCACGGTCGTTAGCACAGGAGCCAGCGCCGTCGTTTGCTGCCACGATGCTTCCGGTGATGTCTCCCGTGATGTCTCCGGCGACATCTGCGGCGGTGCCTCCGGTGGTTTCTCCGGCGGGATCTTCGACCCCGTCGATGCAAGGTGAGGGGGAGGGGGGGGCGGCCGCACCGCCGCCCGTTCCTTCGCCAGAAATGGAGACGCAGAGGCAAGCGTCCCCCTCCCCCTCGTCAGACCGACAAGACCCGTCCATGGGCGAGGCGGCAGGGAACACGGCGCCTGAATGCCGCAAGCAGGCGGAGACGAAGGACCTGGCTTGTCCGGAGGCACCGGCTCTTCCTGCGGCTCCAGTGGTGTCGCCTCACTCTCCCGCACCGCCGCCGTGGCCCCGAGGTGCATCGATGACAAGTGTTGGAGTGGAAGCCCCCACTGGCTCCCGCGCGCCTGAGGGCCGTCAATCCATCCCGTTTACGCCGCCAACGGTAGTTACCGCGACCGCCTCGCCTGAGCGAAAGGCCCCGGTTCGGCGGGGAAAACGGGAGCGAGAGCGCGAGCGCGAGCGAGAACGTGCACCACGAAATCGGGCTGTTGCCGCAGCGCACGGGCAGGTGCAAGCGCAGGCTCAGGCGCAGGCGCCGTGGGCTCCGAAGCCTTGTGCTCAGTTCCACGCCGGCAAAGCTCCGGGGCCGGCGAGGGCGCAACCAGCCCGGGCCCCCGCGTGGGGCATGCCCTCGCCCCTCCTTACCCCCGAGCCACACCCCGCCTTGACGGGGCTTAAGCCGCCGCCCCTGCAAGTGCCTGCGGGTTGTTTCGCGGGGCAGAACCGTGCGGCGCCTCCACGCCTCGCGTCAATGCCGTGCATGCCGCTCTCGTCTCCGCTGCCACCCCCGCTCCCGCCACCCCCGCCGCTGGTTTTGCCCGTGTCCAATCTGAGCGCCCCCAGTCAGCTTGTATTCACGCCTCCGTCGCCGTCGGGCCGCTCTACTTCGGCGTCGCCGACCTCGACTCGGTCGTCGCCGTTGCTGGTGCGGCCGCCGCTGCTGCCTCTGGGCGTCCTCTCGGGGAGGGACATCGGGGCGTCCGGGCCGGGCATCCCCCTCGTGTGGTCGTGGTCGGACTCTACCCTGTCGGGATGCTCCAGGTCTGCGGGCAGAGGGGGCGGGTTCAGCTCCGTCTCGGCGTCCGTGTCGTCTTCCGGGCGCGGGGAGTCGCCGCTCGTAGGTATAAGATTTGTCGCCGGCGAGGGTGCCTTGTGCGACGGAGATAGCGACAGGGAGACGCTTTGGGAGATAGCGGGACGGACGGCCGCGGGAGTTGGAGTCCGATCCTCGCCCTCGCGCTGTGCGGTGGGTCGGATGGGGGAGGAGGAGGCGGGGGGTGCGGCGGCGGCTGCGGCGGTGGCTTCCGCTGCGGCGTCGGCGGCGGCGATGTCGGCGGCGGCGGCATCGGCAGCTGCAGTGGCAGCGACGGTGGCTGCGGAATCGAGCCTAGAAGGTGGTGTGGGTGGCCGGCAAGGGAAAAGACCAAGACGTTACTTTTTCCCGTGATGTGTGAGTGCTTGCTCGGGCTTTTGCTTTGCTTGCTTGCTCGCTTGCTTGCTTGTTTGCTTGCTTGCTTGCTTGCTTGCTTGCTTGCTTGCTTGCTTGCTTGCTTGCTTGCTTGCTTGCTTGCTTGCTTGCTTGCTTGCTTGCTTGCTTGCTTGCTTGCTTGCTTGCTTGCTTGCTTGCTTGCTTGCTTGCTTGCTTGCTTGCTTGCTTGCTTGCTTGCTTGCTTGCTTGCTTGCTTGCTTGCTTGCTTGCTTGCTTGCTTGCTTGCTTGCTTGCTTGCTTGCTTGCTTGCTTGCTTGCTTGCTTGCTTGCTTGCTTGCTTGCTTGCTTGCTTGCTTGCTTGCTTGCTTGCTTGCTTGCTTGCTTGCTTGCTTGCTTGCTTGCTTGCTTGCTTGCTTGCTTGCTTGCTTGCTTGCTTGCTTGCTTGCTTGCTTGCTTGCTTGCTTGCTTGCTTGCTTGCTTGCTTGCTTGCTTGCTTGCTTGCTTGCTTGCTTGCTTGCTTGCTTGCTTGCTTGCTTGCTTGCTTGCTTGCTTGCTTGCTTGCTTGCTTGCTTGCTTGCTTGCTTGCTTGCTTGCTTGCTTGCTTGCTTGCTTGCTTGCTTGCTTGCTTGCTTGCTTGCTTGCTTGCTTGCTTGCTTGCTTGCTTGCTTGCTTGCTTGCTTGCTTGCTTGGTGGGGCTGGGACAGGGCGTTGTTGTGATGCAGACCAATAGGGAGGGGAAAATCAAACCAATAGGTAGGGTGGGTGGACGGATCGGGGCGAGTAGGTGGGAGCAGGTGAGTAGGTGGGGCGTGCTGTCTGTCTCGAATAGGGGTTAGAGGGAGAATATGTGTGACCCAGAAAGCAGATACCTCGTCAGTCGTCGGGGACGATGTTCGATTGAATGCGCGCTGCTCATCCATGGCTGGATTGCTGGCAGGGCTGATCGGGAAACGGTTCCGACGGGAATGAGGGGCTTCCTTCTCATGGTACGACGAGATGCGCGCTCTTAGGAAGGCCGCAGCAGTACATCGTTTGGGGTCTCGTGGGTTGGCTAGTTGGTTGATTTGCACGAGTCGTACTGTATTTGCTGGGGGGAGTAGAGGGCCGGAGGTGTAACCGGTCGAAAGGCCGCTAGAGTGTGATACTGTGATACTGGTAGACGCCAGTCGAGAGTAGAAAGGAGACAAGGATTACCCTCGCTTCTTGTACTGGGCTGGATGCGATGCAGCAGCGGACCGATCGGGCCGAACAAGCGAGATTCCTTACTTGTCGTGTTATGATTGTTTGATTGCTTGGTTGATTGTTTTTGTCTGTCTCGTACAGCGCTCACGCACCGTGGGCAGCAATGAGTGGGTGGTCGTTGCGGCAGTGGTAGTGTGATTTTTCAGTGCTTGCACTTCGGCTTGCAGGAAGCAGTTAGTCTTACGCTGCCAAGCGTTGTGGTATTTGCGCCCTCCTACACTCCATCGATGCTCCCAACTTGGTCAACGGTGGTTGGCGTGAATGTTGTGGTGTGTACTCGCGATACTTTTTCCCCGTCTCTCGAGCGCCGCCATAGCCAACGTCCTACTCGTGCGCCGGCAAAGACCGACCAAGCTGCAAGATTTTGCCTGAATTCGGGCCCATTGTTTATAAAAATGTACAGAGCTCAGAACATGGGAGGGGGAGAGGGGGTCGGGGTCCGCTTTGGGGGGGGATAGTTCTACCCCACGTGATGAGGTGCATCAACAAATCTGGCTTGACGATGAGTGTGAATAGCTCCGTGTGAGTAGGATAGAGCGACAGTTGTGTTGTTTTCTCTTTTTGCTTGCTTGTTGCCAGGTCATCGTATTCGTTGATCACCCTGTGTGTGTTATTCCTAAGGGTTTTGCTCACTGTGAGAAAAGGGTACCTCAGTACTCGTAGTCGTAGTCGTATCTCAATTCGGCCATGCAACTCGTTTCGTAGCCAACACCGCAGCAGCAAGCAGCAGCGGAAATACATAACTGTTTTTTGCGGCGTTCGGTAGGGTTTGTTTGGTGGTCATTCATAAAAAAAATATTGTTCTCTTCTTTCAAAATTATAACGGGCGGTACTTGTTGTAGTCGGGTTTCCCTCTCCAAGGATGGAAGGAAGCACGGACGGGGTCGGGGCACGGGGAGGGTTGTGCGCTCGCCTGATCGCTCGATTTGTCATTCAGTTCCTTTTTGTTGGGGTCGAAAAGCTGGCTGGGTGAACATGACCGAGGCTGGCAGTGGGGGGGATAGGGCGTAAGGAAATACACGATTCTACTGTAGTTTGTTTTGTAGCATACAAAGACAGACCTCAGATTTTTGGTTGCCTCTAGAATATTTGGGGTGTGGCTCTGATTCGATTATAATACCGGTGGCTTTTCTAGCTTAACACCATGACGCAATGACGTCGACTATGGTGGGCCGCGCACAGACAGGCGTATGTCACGCGTGAAGGAGGTTGGGGGGGAAGGGGGGTGGGTGGCAAGGAAGAAGTCCTAAGGTCGATAGAAGAGTGCGCTGTACGAGCGTTTTTGTCTCCGGGTTGTAGGGCCGTGTCTTCTTGTTGTCGTTCATGGGGTGCTGCTGCTGGTGACGTATTACTTGCTAGAGCTTGCGGTAGGACTTGAAAAAAAAAGCCTGTTTTAGCAGTGTTCTGGTATGTTGTACATACATCCAACCAAACCAACCACCAGATCGTATCGTGCATCCATGGTTGAATTGGTAATCCTTTTTTTTTTTTTGTCGCGATGCGTGTTGCGTTTGTTTGTTGTCTTGGGTATTCTTACCACAGGTGTAGGTATTCAGTAGTGTCGGCCGAGTAAGCATTGTTTTCTTATCGCTCGTCAACGGCGAAGCCTCTGTCTTGTTTCTTGGTGAACGGGCGAGGTGGTTATTACAGGCCGGGTGGGTGAGTGGTGGGGTTCTCGGTCTGTCGGCTTCGTCTGGCCTGGCCTGGTCTAAAGTCTTTCGGTGGGTTGGTCGGGAGGCCCGTGCGTTTTTTTCGTGTTTGTCTAGTGGTGATTGTTCTCCTTTTCCTCTCTGTCTGTGTGCGGTGTGTTGCTGAAAGAAACATATTACGATTAGTCCATATTACACTGCGGCCCCTGGCGTCTACTATGTTTGGGGTGTAGCCTTTCGACAGCCTGGCTGCACCGAGCGGTCAGATGGCCGATCCGCATTGATATACATATATTCTGCACCACCTGGTAGAAAGCAGGCGGTCTTGTTTTTTCTGTAGTACTTTAGTTTTGCGATGCACGAAGGACTGTCTTCACTACTATAATACCACCACTACCACTATGATAGGCTAGGCTCTGATGGCGTTTTAACGATAATCGACAATCTGTTGTAGATGTTTTGAAAGATAATATAGAGATGATGGACTGGCTGGCTGTCTGCGAAAACATTGGTGGGACACATGAATTGAATGAGCAATACTAATTCCATTGTATATCTACATGCCGGTCTATGCGCGTGAGTACGTGTGACTCCTCATATTTGGTCGTTCCTCTACTATCTTCAAATGTTTCTTTCATTGGGCATTTTGTTTTTAGCATATTTGTGGTATATACGACAAGGGCTCCGGCGCTCGGGCGGCTAACGCCGCCCGCTATTAATAGTCTCACGGAAGGAAGGACATAACCAAATCGTGTGAAAAGGGTAAGTGAGGGAAACAAATTAGCTGCAACTGGCGACTTGATAATGCCAAGAGCTCCATATGCATGTCGGCAAGTACAGGACAGAAAGTGAATATCTATCTTCCAACACGAAAAAACATCGCGAAGAAAGCGAAGCTCCCACTCCGAGGGCGGCTGACGCCGCCCACTATGCTCGCGTAAGGAAAGGGGCAGAAGAGGTCCACGATGTGGTGCAAGGACCGACTTGAAAATGCCAAGAGATCCATGGTGCGATGCACCCGCCTACCGCTCTGTATCGAACTGCAGGAGTACTGGTATGTGGCATGTGGCAAAGCACCTACGACACGACAGCAGTCGTACACCACAAAAAGTAAAAATAAAATAATAAAATAATAAAAGTACCGGCGACTTGCAAATACATATTATGGTGGTAGTAGATAGATAGAGCTCCATGTGTTGGTTATACTCGTGTGCAGCACAGCATTACGTGTGTGTGCAGCAGTATTTCTTATCCAGGACAACGAAGCTTCATGTTCGAAAGGAAGAGAAAGCACAGCAACACGGCTCACAGCACGGCACTGCGCTGCCTGCTGTGGGTGTGATTTGTGCCTTTTTGTGACTATGTGTGGTAGTACAACTACAGCTCGTAGTAGTATGGTGTGACAAACCACAGATCGACATCTAACTACAGCAACGACAACACAAACCACCCAGTCACCCACACACACCCACCCATGCATCCACCCACACACCCAGAATGTGCTACAGCAGCACAGCAGTACGCCGAACCATGCCAGAGCGGGGCCGGTATAGCGGACAAAAAACGAATGCCGACATCGATGCGGATCGAGCCCTGGTAGCAATATGCCGGCACCCATGCGGAGCCCTTGTATCGAAAAAAAAACACGTTTTCCCCCATTTTTGTATTTGGGAGCTTTCATCTTGAAATTGGTGTAAGAACGGCTAACTCGCTCAGTTATGGGTCGTTTTCGATCATGACCGAATTTCTGGAGATCCATGTTTTCGCTTTGTTTGGACTCTTTGAAACAAAATCTTCATTATAGTGTGGAAAACAAATATCTTGAAATTATTTTGGATAGAAGAAAGCAAAGAAAGCAAAGAACTTCGGGAAATCAAGTAACTTCTTCTTCGGCAATTGGAGGCTGAGAGTGGCTGTCAGGTACGAAGATATGCCGAGGAAAGCTTCCGAAGCCCGAAGGGTAATCGTATAGATTTCTATGATATTTTTTTAGTAGTAGTGTATCATATGCCTGCCTGTCGCTGTGATCACCGGTCGTGACACTGCTGTGCAGCGTGTATGTTTTGCAGGGCGTAGACTACATATCTATCTATTATATATAGTTCGTCTGATGCCCAAAAAACAATACTTTAATCAAGTGATCTTTGATGCCCACTTTATCATAGCAACTTAGAGTGGAGTAAAAGCGAACAAAAAAAACATCCATTTTTTTCTCCCACACATTCAAAGCACGCTTCTCCCTACGCCGGCATGCCCGGCACCGTCTTTTTACGTCGCAGGCTGGCATACTGTAGTACACCTCGCACGTGCGCCGTGCTTGTCGCCATGGCCACAGCGATTCGCGGCTGCTCTACGTACGAGTATTGCAGCAGTGCGGTAGATTGTACCGTCCATCCTGGCTTTGGTCGCCTACTCGTATCGTATTCCACCGCATACCAGGTACCAGGTAGCAGGTACCAGAGAGCACCAACAACTGTCCTCAAGTCAAGCACCGCCGCCACCACCACCACCACCACCACCACCAGCTGAGCATCAGTAGCAGCAGAAACGTGTCGCTGCTGTTGGTGGTGGTGGTTGTGTTTGCTGGTTTTGGTTTTGCAACAAATCTCGATCACTCTCCAAGGGATGGCAAGAGACGACTTTGCGAATGCGGCGCAATAATGATGATACCAGGTATCACATATACCAGGCTACATAGTCGTAGGTGCCGCGAGACACAATCATAGTACTTCGTCGATACATCACGTTCAGCGATGCTCAGGTGACATGCTCATGTGGCATTCTCATGAGCCTGCATCTTGCTGTCATCATGCTGTCTGTGCACGTACGTACGTACGTACATAAAATGTGCCTGTTGTATATACGTATGTACGAAAAAGGCTGCTGCAGCATGTACGTATTTATTTCTATCTAGTACGTACTGTACGTATTAGAGTACTGATGGCCTAAATACTCGGAGTACTTGAAGTATGAGCCGTACTGAAGGCCCAAATACTCCGAGTACTGGGAGTATGAGCAGTACTTATCCTCGAGTACAAGCAGTACTGGAGTAAAAACATCTAAACTACTCGGAGTACTCCCGAATATCGAGAGTATTGGACAACGAAATACTGCGAGACACAAAGTACCTAAAATATGTTTTTCTCGAAAATACTCTAATTATACTCCGAGGTAACGAAAAACAAAAATTGTTTTCCCATTTCAATAAAAAGCGATGTTCGTTAAATGGGCCGACCATTTTGTCGAATCGGCGCAATATCGTTGATACCAGGTATCAACTATACCAGGCTAGTAGGTGCCGCGAGACACAATCATAGCTCTTCGTCGATACACTCACGTTCAGCGATGCTTAGGTGAATGCTCATGTGGCATTCTCATGAGCCTGCATCATGCTGTCATCATGCTGTCTGTGCACGCACGTACGTACGTTACATAAAATGTGCCTGTTGTATATACGTACGTACGAAAAAGGCTGCTGCAGCAGTATTATTTATTTTTATCATACCAGGTACGTACGTACGTATTAGAGTACTGATGGCCTAAATACTCGGAGTACTTGAAATATGAGCAGTACTGAAGGCCCAAATACTCCGAGTACTGGGAGTATGAGCAGTACTGTATCCTCGAGTACAAGCAGTACTGGAGTAAAAACATCTAAACTTACTCGGAGTACTCCCGAATATCGAGAGTATTGGACAACGAAATACTGCGAGACACAAAGTACCTAAAATATGTTTTTCTCGAAAATACTCTAATTATACTCCGAGGTTAGACGAAAAACAAAAAAAAATGTTTCCCACACACACAAAGTTTCATAAAAAAAAAAAAAGCGATGTATGCGGCGACTTAAATGGGCCCGTATTAACGAACATCACTTTTTATTGAAATGGGAAAACAATTTTTGTTTTTCGACGATTTCCCTGAAAAAACGTGTTTGGGTCTTATCGAGGAATGGTGTATTGCGTCAAAAAATGATAATAACGCACAAGGGTCAACGAACACCCGTGAGTAACCAACGAGGCGACCTACGGCCTGTGTCCTCCCCGGGGCGCCGCTGCCAGCGGAAAATTATGTCTGCCAGCACCGGCTAGGAGGCTATCACTCTTCTAGGGATGTCTTGAGTGGGCTGGCGCAGCCCCGAAGCCCAACGCGGGCAGCAGCGACGGGGATGGATGAATCTAGCATCGCGACCTGGTCGGTGCTCGTGTGGTTTGGGAGGCAAAGAGGGTGAAAAATTGGATTTGCGACGGCCTATGTTACTTTTTAGGCACCGCAAGCGGTCTACCCTATGCTAGGGCCCGTCGGACCTCGCGCTGCGGCTGACCCGGTGGCCGTGCCTCTCGGGAATGGTGGATCTCGCCTCTGAATCAGTCGACGACATGGCTCAAGTTTGCGTGGCTTCCTTCGGTTTCATGGAACACGCCACGCCGAGTTGGATGAACTCCCAATCATATTCAACAGAAAAAAAAAGCAAAAGAAGTCCCAAAAGACTTCTTGTGGAATTCCGTTTTATTGAACTACTCAGTTTTGAAATCGAAATATCTTGCTGGTTATTCAGCCACGTAGGTTTCTGATGGACCAGGGATGCGTATTTCCTCACCCGGAACCCAAAATTTTCCGGGAAACAGCCTTTTTCAGTATTTCCGGAAATTTTCCCCTATTTCCTCTCGTTCGAGGAAAAAAAGGCGTAATTTTGGGGGGGGGACAAAAAACATCATCCCCGGGTGGCCCATGCACTACATGAAGCACAAGTTTAAGATTCGTTCAGGCCTTCGGGCAGCCATTTTCGATGATTTTCACTCTACACTTGCACCACCGCGCCACCAGGTAGCAGTTGCGCACAATGCAAGTACTTGATTAGTGTGAAGTGACGACCGAGTAGGGACGATGATAGAAGGGAATGGAAGAGCTACAGCAGCCCATGGAACTTTCCTATGGTGTTTAGCCATTCTGAAGAAACATCTACTCTGTCCAAGGGATAATACCAGATCCTATCCAAGGGGTAATATCGTTCCCTATGTTATTCTAAGCGCTAATCCTACGAGTATCTGCGTCCATAGTGAAGATTCTAGCGCTTAGAACCTTCCTATGGACTTATAAAGCCTCTGTGCTACTGCCTATCTGATGTACCCAAGGAAACTTCTGTATACGAGAACAATCTTAGCGCCACTGGCTTTCACCTGTATGATATTCTATCAACCATCTATAGCCTTAAGGACACCACATCACTTCATCCGGACGCCGTTCAGAGGGGGGGAGAGTGTTATAAGGATTACCCTGGGCTGGGTAATTGATCGATCTTTTACCCTCGATAGCTCAGCAGGTAATACCCTCACATTTGACGTCGTCGAGGACACGGGTTCGAATCTCACTTCGAACGTTTCTTTTTCAGAAACGCTTGCGCGTGCGTCCCAAACAAAAACACGTCTCCCTGGTTCCCCAGGTATTGAAACGAAGCGGGTAGGTCAACGACGGCCGTATACGGTACCGACGTCCCAAATATCCCGCCGTTCAGAGGGGGGGAGAGTGTTATAAGGATTACCCTGGGCTGGGTAATGATCGATCTTTTACCCATATAGCTCAGCAGGTAATACCCTCACATTAGATCGTCGTCGGTTTCAGTTATTTTTTACTTGTTCCATGTCCTCGTTGATTTCGTCCTGCACCATTTGATACTGGAATAATATAGGACAACTGCCGGGTGCTGCTAGCGATCTCTCATGTACGAAATACTAGTTGTGTCGCGAGGTAAATCGTAAAAAAATCAGCGCAAGCAGGAAGTGAGCGTTAGTTACAGCAGTGCGCTGCTTCGTACGTGTGTAGCGATCGCGACCTTATCCCGATACTGAAACTGTAAACATGGACGCTGGACGCTCAACGAAATCCCAGCGTCCCCCAGCTGCATCTGCTGCAGCGTGTCACCCTTTCCATTCGAATATGTTCGTACCATCATCAATAAATACATGTCACGATATTGTGGGTGGTCTCGTGTGAGAGCTCCTCGGCTTTTCTTAGACGTAGATTTGAGCCTTTTTCGCGATATCTCGCGTGAGGTCCACCCGGCGGCACTGCAACTCCTCATCGTGCTCGACTGATCCCTGCTCTGCTTACTCTGCACGCAGGGCGGCCTCGGCCTTGCCGCTACACGAGGGCCACGGGGGTACGTTTGTTTGAGGATTTATTGTCCTATTTGTCACGAGGCTCGCCATAGAACGCACGTGTTTTTTTGTTCCTGACAGTCCCGTGCGGGATGATTTATTGTTTTGGACCTTACGAGACCCACAAAACTATCTACCGCATGCGCTCCTCAGGAGCGTGTCGGGATAATTTATCGGTTTACGTGCCCGTCGGCCTGGATATATGTACCGGGCAGGGCCTCGCGTGCCTCGCGGGCGTGAACATGCGGGTCGGTGGGCGCTGCAGCAACGTTTCCAAGAATATGGTGATGGAGAGCGCACATACAAAACACACACGCTCTTTTTTTTTTTACACGCAGCTCATACATGCATAGTCAAAGATTCCTTTTTTTATGTCAAGCGACGAACCGGATTTTATAAGACCACGTACTACTCTGTACTGCTGATATACACGTACGTACCACACGCACGTTTGTATGATACAGTAGTACCAGCACCACAGCAGAAACAGACCGTGTGTACCATGGGTTCATCGTGCGTTGTACACCAGTGTGTACTACGTATGATACTATCTAATACTGATGTTTGTTGTTTCTGTTCGTATGCGAGCGATGGACACTCCAACTTTCCCAATAGAATTACGGTGATGGTCGAGAACTTGCTTTTTTTCGAAAAAAGTGGTTCCGAATTCATTACCGTATACGTTATACTCTCTACTCGTATTGCATTTATAGTTGTCCCGTGGGCTACATGCAAGATCCAAGATTGATTAAATTTGTTTTTATGCTCGATGCTGGATTTTACGAACTACTTACCGCTGATACACGTAAGGATTTTGTATAGCTTACTGCTGATATACACGTACTGTACGTACGTACGTATCAGAAACCTCAGTACCACAGGGTGATATTTCCAAGGAATAGGAAATTCGGTAGCCGTTATTTGAAGTTAGTATAAACCCATCCTCTCCTCTCATGTAAATAAGAAACCTAGTCTCCGTTTTTGAGTGTTTCTCATTAGGTGTCCTGTACTACTGCTGTACACCCTTGGCAGTACAGAGTCGCTTTTGTTCGCCCTAAGCTTAGCTATTAATCTACCTCAGTAGACTACTCCTCTGCCGTTACGGGCATTGGCGCGTAGCCGCAGGCGGGCGTCAGCCCGCCGCGGCGAAGCCCCCCTTGTATATTATTATTATATTTTATATTATTAGTACATTCCTTCGATGATTCCGCTCGCCATAACATATAATTCCTCTATATGCTATCTGTGTGGTATATCAGGGGCCTGTGGGTGCCTACGTAGCGCTCTGCTCTGCTGCTTTGCTTGGTGGGCGCTTGACAGCGCTAAAAAAAAAACAAAAAAAACGGGATTTCCATTCTATATGGAGGCGTTATTTACCCGGGGATGGGGAACAAAACATAATTTCCTCTGAAAAAAAATATTACCTCGAGCCCTATTAATTTCGGGTAATTACCGCTACCGGGAAATACGCATCCCTGGTTTGCGACCCAATTCAGGGTCAATCAAAAAACGAAACGAAAATAAAACTTAAACAAACGAAAACAAACATGTTCGTTAATACGAAACTGGCCTAATAGGGAGCATCTGTGAATTTTGAAAATGCTATAAACGCCTGTCACATGCTCCTCAGAACCTGGGAGGAATGACGGCCGAGTCTTAAAATGATGCAAAATGCTCCTTACGTACTTCACACTCCGAGTATACTCCGAGTATCGAGTACATTTCGTACTCCGAGTACTTAAGGAGTATTAGAGTACTGGCGGCCTGAATACTCGGAGTACTTGGAGTATGAGCATACTGAAGCCCCAAATACTCGGGAGTAAAAGGAGTACCCCAGTATCGGACCCCGAAATACTCCGAGTACAAGCAGTATCGAGAGTGTTCATACCCGAAATACTCCGAATAAGAGCAGTATCCCGGAGTATCGAACCCCGAAATACTCCGAGTAGACGAAGTACCTGAAGTATTTTATCTCCAATACTCCTTACTTTACTCCAAGGTACTCGGAGCATCTGTGGAATATTCGCAGTCAATTTGTTTCCTATTATTCCTACGTACATACCAGGTATTATTTTTAATTTGAGCCTCTATCATCTCCATTATTACTACTTGCTTTAATGGCCCTACCGCCGTGGGGGTGGGAGGGCCTCTTATTCCCTAGTTACGTATATGATCAAATATGATGTTGATGGAAGCTTCATACACTCGTATAAGGCGTCGATTTTTCCCTTGCTTCTCACAGAGGATCTCTATATTGGAAACTGATCTTCTTGTGCATCCGTTCCAGTGATCCAAGCAGCTTCATGCTGCCCGAAAAAGCAACATTATTTGGTCCCAATGAAATCGAACAGACTATCGGTACAAGATGTGCCCAGAGAGTCAGCACATTCAACCTGGTGCGATATTATATTTGCATCAGAAAATTCCCAGCAGGGTCCATCCTCCAGGCCCAGCATGAGACCAGGACCGTTTCTTCCGAGACTACAGTAGCTTATACCTCCCTGCTGTTTGGTGAGTTCGTTTGGTTGAGTTCCACAGATCACAGCTCTGCAAAACACAAAACGGAAACTTAATAATAGTGTGGTTTACAACTTCAATATCCCAGCTGTGTCGTCACGGAAAATGAGGCTGCATGCAACGGTAGGCGACACGTGACACGTATGTATACATATATATACATCTTCTGCCTATTGCCCCTTCAGTTATGTGGGTGTTAACGAGAGACACCGGGCATGGTTACTTCATTGTTCCGGTTTCCCGCCGAGGGCGCCCCTTGCCGGAGACTCTCCTCCTTTCCCCTAAACGCTTCGTACGTCAGAGGCTTCGCGACAATCAGATTCCCGCCCACACAGCACAGCCTTGTGCACTTGCCAGGGTATCACCAACGATAATCCATAATAGGTTTATGAGCCCCAACTGTGAGTGAGTGGAGGTCTGCGACGGCTGCATCTTGCTGACATCTTGCTGCCGTGGAGCGCTGTGGAGTGCACACATATCTTCGAACTGGATATCCGCGGAGAGCTACTACTGCTGTAGGAGTTAGCTTTCTGCTGGAGGCCACGTTGAGACAACCCGTTTGCTTACTGGGCCCGGACTGATCACCTGGGCTCTCGGCTGCACATTTCGGTACGCTACTGCTGTGTGTAGAGCATTCGGGGGCATAACTTCTAGGCGTTGATTTCGGTCGGCGAATAGGGTTGTGCGGGCTGTTGGTTTGCGTGCGGAGTGCCGTTCACGGTGTTCTGTGTGGTAAAACTGACTGCCAAATTCGCCTGCGCGTTTTAATTCCGCGAGGCGTAGTCTATCCAAGATATCTTCCACGTGCTGAGTGCCGACTTGGTAGCGTGTGTAGGGTGAGGATACGACTGCTACGCTGTGGTCGTCTGCTACTACAGCTACGCATACCTGCGCGTTGTAGTATACGCGAGGTAGGGCTGTCCAAGATACCTTGCGACCGTGTTTTATCGGTGCGTGTGTAGGTTGAGGATCTGACCCGGCCTGTTTGCATCCGTGCAGCAGCCGCAAGTCTACGCTGAAAGACGCGTAGCACCTCTCAGCAGTACATCTGACCCGTGTGTCTGCAGGAACGGGGCCGGAGCTGGCTACTCCGCCACCAAAAACACCGCAGCCTCGCCACCTGCGGTCGGTCACGCTGCGCTCGGCGGAAACGCAGTGGTCCGGGCGGAAGCTGAGGAGCTTCTGACGGACGTGGGTCGCGAGCTACGAAGCTGCAGATCTGTACTGAGGCCTACCCCCGGGTAGCACAGCACCGTTTTCTTAGCGCGTCGGACCTTCTGAGGTATTCGGGGCGTTTTACGTGTGCTTCAGCTCTACGCGCCTCGCGTGTAACCAAAATCCCAGCATGGCTGACTCTACGACCTCCGGGTACAACCGCATGCTGGAGAACGTCGGGAAATGCTCCGGACCGGATTTTCGCGAGTGGAGCCTCAAGCTTCGGCAAGGTATCATCCTCTACGCGCCGGAGCTCCTTCCTATCCCTCGAAGGCGAAGCCGCGTCCTTCGGGCCCGGCGTCGACTCCGGAGGCAATCGCCGTCTGGGATAAGGCCAACGGTCGCATGTTCTCCCTTTCTCTTCTTCACGACCTCCGGGTCCGCACAACTGACAGTCCGCGCACACGAGGGAGGGGGGACCCGTCGTATGGGAGACGGAGCGGCGGCCTGGAGGGCTCTCAACGAGCTCTTTGACGCTCAAAACCAGGAAACTCGGCGTGCCTGCCACAACGAGCTCTTCAACCTCCGGCATCTCACCGGTGGGGATCCCATCGACTTCTTCACCAAGGCGTATGACCTGAATGGCCGCCTCAAGGTGCTGGGGGAGGACGTCTCCGACAACGTCTTCTTGGACATCATGTTCACGGGCCTCACCAAGGCCCCGGAGTTCAATTCATCCGGGAAATGCACTACCGGGATGAGTTCACTACGGTGGACAAACTCCAACAGACGGCCAACCGGTTCTACATCGACCAGCAGGCGCGGAATGCTTCTGGGCCCGTGGTTGCGGGCCGTGGAGCCGCGATGGCGGCGTCCAGCACCGATCAGTGCCACCAGTGCAAGGAATACGGGCATTTCCAGGGCGATTGCCCCAAACAGGTGCAGAAGCAACGCCCTAAGCGTGGGAAGAAGCACTGGAAAAAGGGCAAGAAGGGCGGCGGCGGCGGCGGTGGTCAACAAAAGTGGTGTTCGTACCACAACACCACCTCGCATGCCGACTCGGAGTGCAACAAGCAGAAGGAGCTGAAGGAGCTCAAAGGGTTGGCAGCGAATCTGGCGATGCTGCAGACTGCAGTCCAAGCTAACCCTTCCTTCGGGAACGCTCACCTGGCACAAGCACCGACCACGTTCGGCTTCTCCTTTAACGCTCTGGGTGCCTCCTTGCCTGAGGTTGGTTCGTCACCTACCGCTTCGGGTACACCTTGGTGGCGTCCAACGCCAAACCGGCGGCGCCTTCGTCCGTTTCGTCAGAGACGCCAACAAAGAGCAACCACTTATCTCAAGGTCTCTTTGGTGCGTTCATGGCGACTCCTGCGGATGCGTCTCAGGAGCCTTTCCGTTCTGACGGATCATCTCTTCTGCTGTTGGTTGACAGTGGAGCGAGCGACAACTACCTCGACCCTGCGCTCACACCTGGGTTGCAGGCCTACATGAGTGACATCCAGGACCTTCGGGTCCCTCACACGATCGTCGCCGCTGGCCAGCACCTACTACAAGGCGTTGCTACGGGTACCATCTCTGGCACTGTCAAAGACGACGGTGGGAACGACCTGCCCGTCTCCGTTCGCGCCATCTTGGTACCAGGGTTGGGGACCAACCTGTTCTCCGTGTCTGAGGCAATGCTGAAAGGGGTGGCGACGATATTCCACCCGGAGAACCCCAGGTTGGAGTCAGAAAAGGTGAAGGTTCCGATGCAGAACCTGGGAGTGGCCGCCGCGACGGGTAAGCTCATGTACACCATTCGGCTGAAGCTTGGGGGTGGTACTGGGGGCCAGCAGGTCCCCGGATGCGCCCCTGCCGGCTTGGCCTTGCGGACGGAAACGGCTGATCTCTGGCACCGGCGAATGGGGCATCTCAACCGGAAGAGCATGGATGTCCTGCGGAGGCAGCTGGAGAATGGCGTCGACTACGCTGGTGACGTGCAGGACTGCGGTCCTTGCCCTCTTGGGAAGAGCGCACAACAGCCTCACCCTAAGCAGGCCACCTACAACGTCAAACGCCCTTTCCAGACCGTGCTCGTCGACACCCTCGGCCCGTTCTCACCTCTGGCACTGGGAAACTACAGGTACGCCACCAAGTTTGTCGACCTACATACCAAGTGGAAGGAGGTGGTTCTCATGAAGGACAAGACTTGCTCCGTCGACTCCCTCGCGTTGTTCAACAGAGGTACCGTAACCCCTACCGGAGAGCGCATTCAGTGTGTCCGGGGCGACCAGGGGACCGAGTTTACGAGTGCGGATTTCCGTCAGTACTGCCTCGACAACGGTATCAAGCTGGAGTTCGCCTCGCCGAATACCCCTCAGCAGATTGGAGCGAACGAGCGTGCAGGCCGGACGATCCTAAACATTGTGCGTTGTCTATTCGCTGACTCTAACCTACCGAAGTTCCTTTGGGGGGAGCTGCTGAACACTGCGGTCTACCTGAGCAATCGCTCTCCGCACGCGGCTCTCAACAACGGGACGCCGTACAAAGCGCTCTACGGCAAGGATGCCTTCCTCGGGGACCTTCGGGTTATCGGGTGCAGGGCGTTCGTGCACGAAGAGACTTTCATCAGGAAGCTGGAGAGTATCATCTACAAGAAAGGAGGGTTTAAGCTCGTCGTCTCCTCTGACTCGAACTGGGCAAACAACCCTGACAACGGGAAATCGACTTCATGCTACGTGACAATGCTGGCCAATGCACCGATAAGTTCCAGGTCGGGGCTACAGGGTCTCACTGCCATGTCGACCATGGAGGCGGAGCTGGTTGCGTCGTCCTTGGCGATGAAGGAAGCAGTGTTCTGCTCGAACATGCTGACCGAGCTAGGATTCGGCAAGGAGTTCGCGAAAGTGCCGCTGTACTGCGACAATACGGCAACGCTACACGCACTCGGAAACCGCTCGCACAGCTCAAGGACGAAGCACATCGCTCTTCGCTACTTCTACATCCGAGAGCTCGTGTCCGAGGGAAGGATTTCCATTCACTACATTCGGTCGAACGACAACATCGCCGACATCGGGACCAAGCATCTGAACCAGCACCAGTTTCGACACCTACTTTCGTTGATCGAGAACTTCAACGTCGTGGACTTCATCAACAAAACGACCTACTAAACGTGTTGTATGTTTGTGTGTTTGTGAATCTCTGTTGTTTGTGTAAATCAGCTTCAGTATCGACATTAGGCCTCGCAGCATTTCTGGTTGATCGAGCCATGTAGGATTGGTCGGTTTGGACAATAAACAATAGCACGAATTCTTTGCAAGGGCATGAATGTCTGTAGCACGTACACAAATTCAAATACTAGAACGAAATGGATTGAAATGAATTCGCATGTATCTTTGTAATCACAAGTTTGGTACAATTCAGAGCAACTTTCATTGAGGGGGAGTGTTATGGAAATATTAGCACATAGCCAATATGAGTCAATGTTCAGTAGTACTGCTCTTGTACATCGTATGTTTCGGTTCGTGAGTAACGCATATGTATGCGGAGGAATTACTGCTGTAGCCTTCTCTACTCGTAGGATCGTAGCCTTCTCTACTCGTAGGATCGTATCCTTTACTCTTCCATGTGGATCTCTCTGGATAGCCTCGGCTCTTAGCTTTCCTGGTCGTCTCTAGGATGGATCTCTCTGGATAGCCTCGGCTCTTAGCTTTCCTGGTTGTCTCTAGGAGGTGCCGTCATCTGGACTTCTGCGTTCTCTCTCTGTGGATCTGTGTGTGCTGTGTTGGCCACCTAAGCGCCAGTGTTCAACATATCTTCACATCTCTACCGCACCAAGCAGTCCATCTGCTTCTGGTCCACGACCACTCACGGTGCCAACCATCTCGACTAGCGTCGAGAGGCACAGCCTTGTGCACTTGCCAGGGTATGACCAACGATATTCCATAATACCCCGTGACAGCAATGGCCCAGACAGTCGCCACTCATCAAAGCGAATCCTGGCGCGCCGGTGCTGCGACGCCCCCCCTGCCCGACGAATAACTCTCATCGTCGGTGCAAAGCGGGTGTCCCGGTCAAGGCCCGCTAACAGCGTTTCCGCCTTCCACACGATGGATCCCCCGCCTTTCCCCAATGCCCCGGCGTCGCAAGATCCCCTCTGCCCCGACACACAACTACATGTATCGTCGGTGCAAAACGGGTATCCCGGTAACGGCCCGGTAACAGCGTGCGCCTTCCATCCAACAGCTCCTCTACTCTTCCTCGGCGCCCCGTCGCTGCAACAACCCCGCCCTCCCCGAGACGCACAACTATCGCCGATGCAAAACGAGCGTCTCAGCCAAGGCCCGGTTTACAGTGTGTGAACCTTCCATGTGACGGGTCCCCTGTGTCTTCCAAACGCCCCGGCGCTGCAACATAAAGCACAATACCCGACCCATTTGCTGCGCACCTACAGCAGAGGTGGTAATCTTATTACAGCTTCTCGGACTTAGCGGCATCTCAACTAATATCAGCTCCCAGCAACAACACTCACATCAACACTGTTGCACAGGCCAGCTAATAGCAACCGTTGTACCCGCTTACCCGCAACAGCCCCATCGTACAAGACAGGCAATGCACGCATAGAGCAATGATATCGGAGGCGCCGTTTTGTTGATTGTACTCAGTAACACAACGCATAAGATCCATCGTATAGTAGGAGTTCCACATGATTGATAGGGATTATTGTAGTGGGATATGGGACATCGGGATGTTTTATGAGCAGCTCGATGCCACTCGATTCGTGGGCCGAGTCAACTCGATACGTGGGACGAGTCAGTTTTCGCTACAAACAATGGACACGCCATAAGTACTGTACGCGCGTAGTCGTTTGGAATGTGATATTTCCTCGCGAGACCACGTCGCGTACACCACTTATTATTGCAGGTACGAGTACGAAGGTATGGCAAGTTGCTCGTACGATCGTCCAATCTCAAAACTAACGCGGCTAGGAAAAGCAGGCCAAGGCCTGTTCATTGGCGCTTCCCTACAACAACAGCAAATGCATTGGGTTGGCTGATTCATGGTACGCCTCGCCAACCAACCGAGTACCTACCTCCTGAATTTCGGTTACTCGGGTGTGGATTGATATTGTTGGTGATGGGCTGTGAGGGCTCCTCGGGTTTTCTCAGATGTATGCTTGGCTATTTATACCGACATATTCGTATACCCTGGCGATGAAGTCTACCGCCCGGTCCGCAACTTCCTCGTCGCACTCGCCGATCCTGACTATGCCGCTAGCGGCTTCTGTGCTCGTGCCGTGTCCCGGCGGGATTCGATATATTTGCATGTTTTCAAGGATCTCACGGTATGCGACAGGCTCTGCATACATACCCTGGTACGTACCTGGTATGAAATTAGTGACATTCTCGTTGCTATGGAAGCCTCTACTGTCGTAGAGTCCCAAAGGTCCCAAGTGATGTGGTAGCTTTGACCCGCTACCGAGGGCTGCACGTTTTCTTCCTTATATTTAGGGCAAGGAGAGAGCCCTCCACGTTGGGTTAGCAGCGTGGAGAAGAGACAGATCGAGTGAGGTTCGGGCGGGCAAACA
>MEHQ01002643.1:128088-211309 GCA_008828725.1 Saccharina japonica | reverse complement strand
CCGATTTCATAATTTGTTCTTTTCGAGCGTGCGCGCTGGAGACAATATGAATGGTTATGATAGTGTGCTCCTGGACACTAGTCCGTGGCGAGGGGAGTGCCCCGGAGATCAATGCAGCATGGTGAGATTCAACGAACCCGAAAGTATATATTTTGTTAGTTATATAGCATAGACCACTGGCCTACTCAGTCACGTGACTGAGTAGGCCAGTGGTCTATGCTATATAACTAACAAAATATATACTTTCGGGTTCGTTGAATCTCACCATGCTGCATTGATCTCCGGGGCACTCCCCTCGCCACGGACTAGTGTCCAGGATCACACTACAGGTATCATAACCATACTCAGGCCAGTGGTTAGTGCTATGTAATTCCGGAGGGAGGGTCGGGGGTTCGATTCCCGCCGATTTCATAATTTGTTATTTTCGAGCGTGCGCGCTGGAGACAATATGAATGGTTATGATAGTGTGATCCTGGACACTACGTAGTCCGTGGCGAGGGGAGTGCCCCTGAGATCAATGCAGCATGGTGAGATTCAACGAACCCGAAAGTATATATTTTGTTAGTTATATAGCATAGACCACTGGCCTACTAAGTCACGTGACTGAGTAGGCCAGTAGTGGTGTATGCTACATAACTAACAAAAAAGCACGGCAACCCGTCCAGTACGCGCAGCCCAAGCTTCAAAGTTCACGATGCGTTGAACCAGGACGAAGCGCTCGGCATACAGCTTGTCGAGAACTCCCATCAGCTGCACCGTCTTCCGTCTTTCAGACTCAGCGGCATCCATCTCGACGTGAAAGAATCCCCCCTCGCACTGCCTCATACCCCAAGCAACCCGAGATCATAAGACAATGACTCGCTATAGCGTATTGATACGACCTCGGGCGCATGACAGGGCCTAGCACAGGCAGGTAGGGTCAGGGAGCTGGAGCGCTCCTCATGTAGACATAAACCACGTATATATTATCGTCGGACCTCGCAGGCCACCATCGAGGCGCAGCGAGCAAGTCAAGCAAGCAAGTCAAGTCACAGCAAGCACGAGACCTTACAGATGGAGAAAGCCTCATCAAGTATATGAACTCCCTAATATATGAAACCGTCATCATACCTGCTGTATCGAGTACCAAGCACAATCAATACGTTTGCTTCGGACTCGCGCGCACTCATGTCGTGTCCATGCGGGCGGTGGAAGCAGGCAAACGTTACGAATAATATCGGATTTAAAGCATGTATTTTCTACTTTTTGCAAACTCAGTTCATACGAGTATGTATTACAAGTGTCTCTGGCATGCCACTCTTTTAACGTTTGATCCAAACGACAACGAAGATACACGATATCCTAAACGTAACAGCCGACACCTTTATAAACACTTCACGAGCCTCTGTTACGACGGTGCATCTAGATAGTACGCAATATTCGAAGACGCTGAGTGGAAACCCAGTTCAACGACGATGAAGAATGGAAGTGCCCTTGCGAAAAATGCCTCCTTACGTGAAATACCGGCTTAATACCGAATCCCGTGAGGAGAGCCCTTCTTGGCCACAAAATAAATGGATCGAGCACTTGACATGTCTGAGCCATTATCTAAAGCTAATGACTCTGTGAGTGGGAACTTCGTCAGCTGGAGGAGGCGAGAGCAGCAAGGTCACCAACGCCGGCACCTGTTCACTACGAGGATCCAGGTAAACCTATAGTGTCAATGCACGATCTCGGTACAAGATAAATCGCGTGCCTATCAGAAGTTGCGGATGGTTAGGCGACCCCCGGATATCGGTTATCACGAGCGGCAAGCGAGAGCGGGAAACAAGTACCACGAGCTGTCCTTGACCTATGTTGACCAAATGAAAATTTTGTATCATGGTGTCCAATCCGAGAATCGAACTCGGGTTTCCACAGCTAGAAATAGTGTTCCAAATTTATTTATGTTTTGCGCTTCGAGTGGTACGTGGAAAGTCCGGTGTGGAAACGTTGAAATTGGCTTAGATGGACGCGCACATGGGGTGGAACAGAAGAGGCAAAAACAGCGCAATGTTTTGGTATTAGAGGATATACCTAACACGCCAGCCTGCGCCCGCACGTAAAGTCATGATGCACGAACGGGCCATGGACGACAATCATCGACCCGTCAGGGTCTTAATTTAACGAGATGGTGCGTAGTCGTAGGAGCACAACGACTGACTCCATTTGTCGGGTTCCACCCGTAGAACTTGTCCGGCTAAGTAGAGAGCGTGCCGGCGTTTGGTACGAGATGTTTTGGAAGAAGAGATTTTCGAGTCGTCTTCTGTAAATCCGTGTAGGTATATCCTATGGGCCGAAACTGCAATAACACTGGAGGGCGTTGGGTTGACGGGCTTGCCGTATTCGGTGGCGTTGACAACATTTAATCATTGTTCTCGCTGAGACGCGTAAAGAAGTTCACAGGTTTAATAAATGGATACGTGGGATCAATGTGGCATGTGAACTATAAATTAATGTGTTACGTATGTAGTGGCGGGGATAGCTTTGCCTACATCGCACATTAGTGTAGTCACCGTGCTGGTTTAGAGACATGTTTTTTTTTGTGGCGGCCTTCAAAATAGGTGAAGGCGACATTATGCAAGAACCAGGACCACGAGAAGCCAAAACAACGGTTGCGTTCGTCTGTAAGCGAAGAATACCGCAAACTAGGATTCTGCGCGTAGATGACATACTCGAGATAAGACACGGAAAACCGTCGTTAACACTCAGTAAGGATTCGTTCATTAGTTGCCAAAATGTCACCGAGTGCCGGGCTGCTGTCTTGTGTCAGGCTGCATGTATAGCCCTGTGTCAGGACTGTTGTCCTCTGTATCGACCAAGGTACTGTGCGTTCGGACACCGGAGCGGGGGAGCGAGAAAAGGTGGTGTGCGTATCACCGCAGCCTGTAGATCAAAGTTTGAAGTATGATAGCGTGGGGTGATGGGAGGACCTCTGGTCGCATCGAAATGGACACGACCACGCAACACCACACGCTAAAAAGCACAACCGCGCAGGATGGACGGAATTCCTACCCGCAAAAACACGTTGACACTGCACACGGGAGTTGCATAGGTGTAAGAAGTGATCGTGCTCCGTTTTGGACAGACTTCATGAAGGCATGGCAATGTGCTATATTAACCTCATCCCACCGCGCACGGCCACGATCGACACACTTTTGCTTCGGCAGAAGCAAATTTTGACTCGACTTTGTGCGCGTAAAGTAACGGGAACATCGATGAAGGCGAAGCTCGACTCGAGTTTGTGCGCGCAAAAACAATGACCGTTCACGATGTTTTGAAGGCTTACTCTACACTTGGTTTTGTAGGTGTGCTACATTTTCGCGTCTTGTTTCCCTTGCTCTCGCAGTACTGGTAAGTGCTTCTGGCGACAAGGGGCCGTGTGTTCGTGAAGTTACCTCCTTGTTCTGCTTGCTGCCAAATGGAAAGAAACATGCGTGCATTAAGCCAACCCATGCCATACACACCAAATATTTGTAGTCGGCGAAAGAGGTGAAAATCGCAGCCAGCAGGCCTGCAGGGAAAAAAACAGAGCTACTCTAGGCAACGATAGGGGCCACAGCAGCTGTGTCTGCCAGACAACTGACAAGCGCAAACTAATGTCTTCTGCGATTTGCGCTCTCTCGGTACCAGCATACCTGGCTTTACAGCCAAGATAAAGGTAGTCTATAACAGGTACCAGGTATGATACACTACAACACATGCTCTCAACGCTCCCCCCCCAAAAAAATGAAGTCTACCAACGACCTCGCTTCGGAGCGCTGAGGCGGTTTCGTCACCAACAGAGACAGCTCCTACACCCGACAAATCTCGCAGAAGAAACACTAAATAACGGCGAACAACATAGCGCCTGGTTTGTGTCGACCGTTGGACTAAAACTCAAAAACAATACGGGTACTGGGTATAAATAGTATTACACGTATGTACTGCTTGTACGTTCTGCCAGGTTTCGAGAGTAGCCTCCTCCTCTCCGTCTGCACAACCAAGCGCATTCCTTGCTGCTGCGGTCTATCAATACAGCAGTGCTGTACCCTCTACCGAGTTCCATGATCTACGCGGATTACGGAGATCCAGCATCTGCGGAGATCCAGAATCTATGGAGTTGGCCTGCTCCTCACCGGGACGAAATAATTCATGAACAGCCCCATCGCCGCGAACCTGCATCGATCACGAGGTATGAGGGGAGGGTCAGCGGGGCCAGCGATGGCACGGATGGGTAGGCGTAAGAACGAAAATGAACGGGGAAAATAGCCCAGGCATCGTCGAACACACAAAAGACTCGAGTCAGTTTCAGCCTAAGTATCCTGCCCTTTCGTGCGCACGGAGTACGTTGGCGTGTTTGCATCGCCTGCTAGTAAATGCCTGGTATATGTGTAGTTGTTTGGAGCGGGATCGATCGTGGCCATAAGGAGGTGCCGGCAGTCCTTACACAGCCACGCGCGTTTAACTATTAATAAATGCCCTCAAACACATTTGAAAACGCCCGGAGCAAGAAGCGAGGCACTGCCAAATCAATCTTGCGAAGGAAAGCATGGCTGGTGCATTCGTTTGAAGGAACTACCTGTTCGCCTACTCGCCTACTTCAGTTGCGCCGCTGTGCAGCATGTGGTAGGGGTGCGGTGTCTAACACGGTTCATGCGAGACCAACCGCGGCTCGTTCGTACGCCCTAACGCCAACGTTTAGGAAGGACGCAAACGATATGATCGGCATCCCGATACACGGCGATGATCGTCCAACCTGGGACGACGACCGTGTCACAAGTGTCACAACCAAGCGGCCGCTCCACAGCGTCCCGCATCTCTAGCAGACGCAAAACTAAACGGCAGCGCAGGAGGATCAACCGCATGCACCATCAGCCACTATATCATGGCGTTGATGAAACATATGCCACTTATCACTATCGCCTGTTGCTGCTCCTGCTGCTGCACGGATGGTAAATAAACCAACTGGCGCAAAGTTGTATACCATGCCATGCCACGACAACAACCATAGTTCACGAGTACCGGCGTCCGAACGTTACGAAAGACCCAGGTACCGCGACCACAGATACAAGAAGCGGTATTTTCAACCGTCTTGTGTGAGCGGGCAGCAGTACACCTATTAATAGTATCCCGTTATGCACGTGTCGCACAACTCGTTGCTTGGTTTGGCCGATTGTAGTCGATCTCATTGGTGCCTGCCATTACTTCCTTTCAAGCCCCATGCGGTTAATACCGTACATCGCCCACCCCACCGTAACTCACAGAACGGAGCAACCAATTTGCTTCGTGTCGACCGCGCTGTTTTTCATGTTGCCGAGGCTCGAAATGCAGCAGAACACGGACACCCACGACGCCCATGTCAACTGCGCTCAGAGACCACGAAATTACGCCAGGCGGGTTTCCAGTAGCATCGGACACACACACAGTAAAACCAGCGCAGAAACAGGAGGGAGTCAGCGCAAAAACAAATACGGGTGGGGCATAGGAAGAGGCACGTATAATACCGTAGCATTCGAACACTAAAGTATTTCAATGGTAGAGGGCACGAGACGTTGACAACCCACTAATGAAACACGGCACAAGACACAAGGCAGGTCGGTACAGCACGGAATTAGTACCGTTTGCTTGACTGTCCGTTTGGCAAAACAACCGTCCGGTTGGCAAAACAAACGTATACCACGCCAAAAAGACGGACAACAAGAAGAGCAATCAGATCAGGCTGCATGCATCAATCAAACGCGAAATGTCTACTAGGCACCTCCACCGTGGATGTACGTGTGATACTGATCATACTGATGATACCGCCGTGTGCCTTCGCCATGCTACAGGGGACATCAATTCGACAAGACACCGGCACCACACAATTGAGCACCCACCCCGCCTAACCGTACTTGCTAGAACGTTACGTGAAATACGGCATGCTCATCAATCGGTAAAGTACAACCACGGCGGCACCAACTCAACGGTACACGACACGAGATGGGGCACGTCAACACCACAAGTATTGCCCCTGTAGATCTATCGCTGCACTAGCGGGCCCTACATGCATGCGGAGTAACTGCTTTATGATGGCAGACTGCCAATCTCATCATTTCACAGAGCCTCCACAGATGCACAAATGTATATCAGGGTAGATATGTGACGGTCAGGCTGCTACGCATGTATCGTAGATCTCGAAACACGCATGCAAGGCAGGATACTTCGCAAAGTCAGGCATGCAATATCCGGCCAGACCAGATGTCGATTTTCTTTTAGGCTCACCGCATGAACAGCGTCGACCTCTCTCCTCAAGCTGATTCGGTGTGTCTCCATCTTAATACCCGATTGGGATCGGTATTTGAGACCCCCCACGGTGTAAGCTACAACTCGACCCTTAGTGGGTCCTAGCATCTCCTTGCTAAATAAGACAACATAATTCTGCTCGGCTCACGTCGGGCGTAACGACGGCTAGAAGGGACCATCGATCTGGGACCTCTCCAAGGCGACTTCTACGCGACTTCTACGCGATTTCAACGACCCCGACCCGAGCCTAGCATTCACATTGGTGACCGACCACGCACAAGTGAACTATGCCTCGCAGTGGGTCTTAGTGGGTATTTAGGCGCTGTAGTCTCATAGTATCGTACCTTGAGCATGAGACCGACGACGCCGAAGGTGAGAGAGGATAACGCCAAGTAGTCGGGCGGCAGCTGGTCCGGGCTGACGTACGGTCTGACGAAAGGAGTTATTCGCTGCACCGCCACCGGGTCAGGTCGTCGCTCGTTTGCAGGGTCTGCCATCTCCGATATGGTCCTCCCGTCGCCTTGCTGGCAAAACGGCGGACACGTACGTATCATACGTAAAAAGTTAATGGTGACATTTGGTCGTGACAGCAGTACAACGCAGCACGCAGAACCTGCTGAAAGCTTCAACGAATGAGGCTGTGGGACCTTGTGAGCGTTTACAGCCGCATACCATAAGTGTATGCCGCCATCGCCCATATAGGTGGAACCTTAGCGTTTAGGTAGTAATAATACATGTGCAAGCTTGGACAGTGAATATGGCGTCTGCACTGAGGATATGTCCGTAGAGCTATGATATTGCAGCTTCCGTTTGTGGGTTGGTAAAATGGTACTATAGTCTAGCTCGAAGACTGGTGCTACTTGCGCACGTACGAGCAGGACAGAGCAGGAGTCCTCGAGGAGTCCAGCGCAGCCCCCTGTTGGCAATGCAGGCACCAGTACAACAGTGCACCAGTAAATAGTATCCGTGTGCACGAGAGCCAAGGAGCACGTGGATCGCTTCCATGAACTCACCGACTGCACCTACAAACGTCCTGTACGCATAGTCGCATAGTGTATAGTACCAGGTACTATATATTACACTATTAATAGCAATGCATATAATCCTTCGCCCACACGCGCCCCGGCGCGGCCTCGACGTCGGTGTTTACGACGGGGATCTCCGTAAATCCCTCCCTTGTAATTCATTTGGCGGGTTGCGTGGCTAGTGTTTGACAAAGGAGATGCGTCTTGGCGTGATTATTTCGGGTGCGCGCTCTACGACCTCCGGTCTCCCGGCATCGTCGGCCGCCCTACCGCCGCCGCCGCCGCCGCCGTCGTGAGGGTCTATGATATGCGGTGGCCGTATCTGCAACAGGGTCATCACCCCCGACAAATGCATGCCACCCAGGTTCTGTCGAGATGCCGTACGTGTGATTATTAATAGTACAGCAAGATTTTTTGGAGGGGCGAAAGCAAGCGATTTGAAGCAAAGACTATGATCAACTCTCGGGACAAAGGCCTATACGGCAGTTAAATAAAACGGGGATGGTGAGGCAGAGGGCATATGGCGCCCTGGATCTTGCTGGGTATAGCTGTATGGGTGTCCGGCGCGTTGCAACGTCAACATCCTCCATTGTTCAGGAAGGTCGATCGATAAATCGAGTGCCAGATATATAAGTTCGGGGGGTTCGACGTGCAAAACATGCGTTTTCAAGCACAAGTTTATATGTTCAAGTACCAAACGCAGTTTTTGCACATTTGTAAGCTCTTCTGAGGCGGGCGAGGCTATGTTATCGCACCTACGACTGCGGGGAGAAGGCCCGCCGGTACACTACGTCGCATGTTTTAGCCGCGGCCGAGCTCCGTGGCGCGTGCTCTGGGCGTCGAAAGGCGCGCGAGCTGGCTCTTTTTCAAGGGATTGCGTTTCGCCTCGCCTCGCCGAGCAGGGCCATGGAACACAAAACAAACTACCAGGTAACATTTTATTTTTGCTCTGCTACCGTGTCTTCACCAGCCCTCGTAAACTCTACTTCAGGCAGTTATGGTACACTCGCGGCCGCGCTTCAATTTGTTCCCTTCGTGCCAGCCTGGAGCGGCGCCTCTGCTTGTGCGTGTGCGTGTGCGTGTGTATCATCGTAGGACCCTGGGACCTAGCATCCTGCACAGTGGCAACTAGGAACACACTTTAAGGAAGAGCGGTGCAATTTCAGCCTTTTTCTATTTATTTGTTGTTTCGTTGTGCTGTCTGGTGCTGCTACTGTGTATCTGTACCCCGCCCTTCCTTCTCCAAGCTCTTTACTTTGGGGCAGCCACTTTACGACAACAGTCGCACTTCGAGGTCTTCCCTTCGTGGCAGGCGCGACCGCTGCTTTTGTGCGTCCGTGTGTCTTGTGCCATTCTGAACAGAATCTGGACGGTATCAACTCACGCTTCCTCTGTTTTTCAAAAGCACCCATGCTGTACAGCAGTAATCCAACAGCAAGCAGCAACGGCGTACAACAGCAGCGAGCCCCACATAGCCTCGTCTAAGCACATAACCTGGTACCAGGTATATAGGGACGCCTGTGTTTCCCCTTTTCAACTTGCGACAATCCCGGGATTTCAAGCCAACCATGTTACGAAGGGGAACCGTCAAAATGTGCAAAAAAGGTCCTCAGAGTACCAGTACCTGTGGGCACCAGTCATTTCAGCTTTTGGTACCCTTGGCACTCGCGAGGACTCAGCAATTTCCGCTTTTGGTATCCGTGGGACTCGCGAGGACTCAGTCATTTCAGCTTTTGGTAGCCGTGGGACTCGCGAGGACTCAGTCAGTTCAGCTCCGGGCCTTGGAACTCAGAACTCCAAAATGACTCCGACTCGCGAGTCAATGACTGAGTCCCGATCACTCGGACTCGCACTCTGACAACCTTTTGCATTTGTTTTTAAACGCTCAAAGCGTGTTTTGTTTTTGGTTGATCCTTTGGCTCGGTACTCGCGAGGACTCAGTCATTTCAGCTTCTGGCGCCCTTGGGACTTGCAAGGACTCAAATAAATCCAGATTTTGGTGCCCGTGGGACTCGCGAGGACAGTTATTTCGTCATTTCAGCTTTTGGTACCTTTGGGCTCGCGAAGTAATTTAAGCTTTTCGTGCCATTGGGACTCAGTACAGTACACAGATGTCGGTTGACAGACTTTGAACTCCTTGACAGACAACAATCCACCAAACACCTTGACAGACAGCCTTGACAAGAAAAAGCAGGGGACATAAAAATAATCCCCGGTTGTCAAAAACGTCTTACAAAATCACTGAAAACTTTAATGTTTTTAGTTTTTTGTACACAACACTGCAGGTCTTTCTGGCTTTCTTCTAGAAAAACGAGGGGTTTCCACATGAGTTCTGGAGGAACTGGGGACAGGGGACATTTTGGCTCGACAACGCCAAAGGCCTTGACAGACAACCTTGACGCTTGACAAATTTGCACACTCGACACTTGACCGTTAACCGACATCTTTGGTGCAGCAGTACCCCAAAATAGCAAAATAGGACTCTCGAGTCAATGACTGAGTCCCGATGACTCGGACTCGCACTCTGACGACCTTTGGAAATTTGTATCGGTATAAACTGAGGAACGTATATTGTTGTTCGTGTGTGTCCAAGGTACTGTAGGAGGTCGAACCTCTCGCGCGGAGTATGTAGGGGGGGCTACAGCAGCAGCAGCAGCAGAGCAGCCGCTGTGCAGAACGACATAGTACGAAGTGTGTCGGTGTGTCAGATGTTGCGTCAGTCATATTTAATGTGTGCCGGACACACAACCAGCATGTGACCAAGATACATGTAAAATGCAGTTCAGTTGTTGTTGTTGTTGAGTTGTTGTTGTTGTTGTTGTTGTTGTTGTTGTTGTTGTTGTTGTTGTTGTTGTTGTTGTTGTTGTTGTTGTTGTTGTTGTTGTTGTTGTTGTTGTTGTTGTTGTTGTTGTTGTTGTTGTTGTTGTTGTTGTTGTTGTTGTTGTTGTTGTTGTTGTTCGTGTGTTTCGGCGAAGGTAGGGGGTACTGCTGTGCGTGCGGTCCAACCCCTCGCGCGGAGTACGAGTATATAGGCGGGGCCACAACAGCAGCAGCAGCAGCAGCGACAGCACCTGTGCACCAGAGTTCGACGTACCAGTTATACTCTAATGCTCGATAGCGGCAGTGTGTGCGTAGAGCACTCTCAACTCTCAACTCTTGGCATTAAGTATGACCTCCATCCTTCGTCACAACGCTGATACCCTTCAGGCATCAAGCGGCCCGAAGCCCCTTGGGGCATACCGGTAGGTACTGCTGTTGCTCTACAGAAGTAGAGCAAGCACAGCAACAGCAACAGCAGCGTTCACGTTGGTTCCTTCGGTGTTTGTTCCACAACAAAAAACAGCACTCGCACTACGACGAGTATGTAGTCTCGATACACGACACCTGCATCTATACCTAATGTTGGTAGCATTATAGAAGCGTACCTGCAGGTCCTTTTGGCAAGTATTCCGTCCAGTCCAAGTGTCCAAGCGCTCACCCCTCTCCCTTCTCCCTCGCCGATATGTCTGCAAACGTAGAACATTCATATTTGAAGAGCCGATGGGTTTATAGAGATATTTAGCGTTTCTTGTACGGGAAATATTGTGTGGATTCCCCGCTCTTCCTCAGGCAGTGCCTGTGCTGCTCCACGTTGAGTTTCAGAGAGGGCACGCTACTCATCTTCTGCCGACGGATACTAGGTGAGAGGTCCAGTCGGGGTGCACTTTCTCTTTTGGTGGGTTGGACCGTAGCGCGTGCAAGCACGTTAGACGTAGTGGCCCGTCACAGCAACTGCCACATGGATGCATTCTGCGTACGTATCCTACCTTGTCCGTACAGAGGTAGTTCTGACGCCCCCAAAGTTCAATCCTGACAGCTCCAACTAGGCTGCCTGAGCGAGTGAGCTCTTCGATGCTAGTGGGATGGACTGCCGGCAGTAGTGTAGCTGTGTAATGCTGCGGAGGGTGTACGGTTAGGAGGGCAATGTTGCGTTACGTATGCGGTCCTCCAGCTGTCCAGTGCAGTGTAGATATGCGGCCTTTCCGAGTTCATGTGTCGATGATTCAGACATCCAAGACAAGATGTTGCTGTCCTATTCCAGGTACGCGTATACAAAGCGGAGCGAGATCGACAGTTTGCTGTTTTTCAAATCGCAGCACTGGTACAGCAGAGCAAACATCATGTTGCTGTCCTACGACCGCAGCGCAGTACGTAGAGCAAGCAGGCGGTGTATAGAACACAGCATTATCCCTTGTCGTGCCAGAGCGGAATCTGGGGCAGCGAACCAACAAACGAGCTGCTACGTATTATATGTATAACCAGAGTGCGGGCCATACACCATGCATGGCTCATGGCGCTGGATGGCCGATCTCACCCGTGTGTCGCCGCTCGATCCGTAAGACCTCACTCGTGTGTAAGAATACTCTCTGAGAGCACTTTCCCCTCTATATGACACGTAGCCCCTGCCAAGTAGAGAGCCGAGGAGAGTAGTGTCATCACTGTGTGTGTGTGTTCTTCACATTAAACCTTCCTTTCTACCCGTCTACATCCAGCACACCCAGTGTCCGTGCCGATTCATCATGCTAAAAAGGTACCAGTTCTGTGGTCACAAAACTACGACACAGAGATACTACGCTCAGTGCAGTAAGCAGAGAAGACAGAGCAATGCCATATACGACAGGCAAGACCTACCCTGCTAGCAATCCAGGTGCATGCAAGAGAAAAAGAGAAAAGGAAGAAAAAAGCGAAAAGGAAAAATAATAGAAAGTAAAACATACTGGAGCCAATCGACAATCAAGCAGCCAAACAAAAGCATGACAAAATAAAAAAAAAAAAGTGTCGTGCTTGTCCCAGAGGAGATGCGACATCCCGTTAAAAAGAAATCAAATGAAATGAAACGAAATGAAATGAAATAAACCGAAAAAACAGTGCCAACAGAGCAAGACTAAGAACGACAGGAAAAGACAGGCAGCTAGAGCACACCACAAGTACCTTCCAGTCAGCTGAGGAAGGTTTGTGTCAGCAGTACAGACAGGTTCTACCAGCTAGTCGGTCTGGTACTGGTACCTACTCTGTTTGCCGTCTCTTTCCTGCTTTCGTCCGCCGCGGTTTCCCTACGAACCCCCACACCTTCTGTCGCCATTCCCTTAGGCGCCACCCATACAACGGATACGTGGCACTTCCTACTCAGTTCCGTTTCGTCCTCGTGCTACACACGAGAGTCCAGGAAAGAGGAGAGGAAATAACAATGTGTACGTACGTAGCTAAGCAGCCAAAGAAAGTCCCAGGAAAATACGGGGGGGCGGAGAGACAAAGGCAAAAGCGATCACGGAAAAATAAAAATAAAAACAAAATAAATGAATGATGCGAGGGATTTTAGCATCGCTGTCGTGCCCGCTACAACAGGCAGCACACCAAGCAAAAAAATAAAACAAACAAATAAAGGGAGAAAGATCACCAGAAATAACCAAGGAAAAACAACACCCAGTTCGCCATCCACCCAGCCAGGTAGTACTTCTTCTTCATCACAGTGATAAGAACGAGAGTAACTAAAACTAAAAAAGACGAAACAAAACGAAAAAACACAACAGAGCCGCGTTCGAAGCAGCTACAGAGGTGCGCGGCACGGGTAGTCTAGGCGGGACTTACTAGTCAGCCTGGTACCTTGCTATCCTGTCGGCTGTCTCCCTCCTGCTTTCATCAACCGCGGTTTCTGTACGACCGTTGCCCCCTCCCTTCCCATTCCCTTGTGCACCCCCCGCGACGGATGCGTGGCGCTGTTTACTCAGTTCTGCCTCGACCTTGTGCCACCGGACCATGAACTGTTCAGCCGCTTCGAGGACCCCTCTGTACCACTTGCCCACTTTAGATGCTGCAACGGTCCACGCTGCGGTCTCTACTCCAAACACCAACGGGACCTGTGCCGTGGACCCCTTGGTGGCTTGAAACACCTTGAGGTCTTCAGCAAGGCATTTCTGCCAGGACTTTGGTTGTCCGCCCGGTCTGCGTCCCTCCCCACCCGTCATAGTCCCGAACATCACCCGACTGGGTAGTCGCCCCTTGGGTTGCCGTGCCACGGCTCCCGCAAAGAACAGCCGTCGTTTACGGATCGTCGTTTCGATGCTCTCGCATCGTGTCTGCTTGAGAGCCTTTGCGTACGAGAGGGTCCTATAGTCGCCACGCTGCCGACGCTTGAAGCCAATGACACGCAGGAGGATTTGGTGGTGTACCGATCGGAGCCTGGCGAAGTGTTGTGCACTGAGGGTCCACGTCACACATCCGTATAGCAGGGTCTCAATCACCTCGGCCTTCAACATGCGGACTTTCAGACTGAGTCGAGCCGTCTGCCTGTCGTACAACTCTGGTCCAAACCGTTTGAAGAACGCCCACATGAGACGGATCCGTCGTTCGATTTCGAGTGAGTCACTATGTACACATGTACACCTCTGTGATACACTTCATACTACAAGCAGTATCTGGTACACTACACTACCAGGTACCATCTGGTATGTACGTACTATTAATACGTATATTAGAAGAGTGGAAGTAATGAGGATTTTTCCGTCCGTGTGCACGCGGTGGTGGAAACCTTTCCTTACAATATCGGCATTAAGCACGCTATATAGACCACAAACCAACCCCGCACGGGATCGACACAGCCCCCAAAAACCACACGCGACACACCACACCCAATATTACCATAATATCATGTTCAAGTCATGTTCGGCCAGCGCAAAGAGGGCAAGCTCTACTCGTACTACTCTGGGGTACAGGAGAAGGAGCAAACGGACAGTCTCGAAACCGACCTGCAGTACAGCAGTACGTATTTACTGCTGTGTAGCGCAGCAGTAACATCAACGGACACTCACACCATTAATCTATTAATCTGTAGTTCGGCGTGCGCGAATGAGGCAAGGCCAACAACTCCGGGAGGGAGAAGATTCAGTGGGCGGGGTGTCTAAACCCGGTGTGCAGCAACGCGGCAGCAGCAGCAGCAGCAGCAGCAGAGCAGAGCCGCAGCAGCAGCAGTGTGCGCTGTGGCGCTGTGCACAAAAACAAACGGCACCACACAACACAAAACACACGCTACACCACACAACCTCTACCTCCTAATCCGATGTCCAGCAAACTCGAGGGGAGCAAAGGATACTACTCCGCGGGGGACATGCCAAGGAGTGGACGGGCTGCCTACTAAGCGCACCCACCTGCAGTGCAGTCTAGCGCAGCAGCGGTAATGTTGTACGGCCGTGGCTACAGGCTTGCCGTCGCGGAAACCTTACAGTAATTACCTGGCACTGCAGTATAGGATACTACAAAAGTATTACGTGCGGTAACCCAGGGCGCAGGAGACGCCCCCATCTGAACGTTCAGGAATCAGCACGCACTACATAACGCTACGAACTGAACCGGAAAGCAACACCAAGCAGCAGCAGCAGCACGACGGCATACAACACAGGGGACTCGACGAAACACAAAACAGAACGAGCTCTCATCGCAACGGACGTCAGCAAATCGGGGCTCTGAGCGTTGCCTGGGTGATAATGCTACGACGCCGAGGATATTTATCAGAAGAATCATAATCGGTTTCGTTTTTGCAGAGTTTCTTCGTGCATAGCACTCACTCACTCGTATTCTGCAAGGCGCCCACAACAGTCGCCATGGGAGGTCACAAGGAAAAACAAACCAGTCAGTGGGGTGTGGGATTTCTCCACGAATTTGTCAAAAACGTTTTTCAAAGTTTCGTTTGGTTTGCTTGGTTTTAGCCTACCCCTCCCTGCCTGGGTCTCGAAAATGGATACTACGTAGCTGTGCCATCTTTGGCATGGCTTATCTTTTCACGGGCACCCCTCCCTGGTTACACTGCTCTGCCTGCACTGCTACCACTGCCATACCGTTACACCAAACTACACTCCGAACACCTCCGCTGTGTTGTACTCGTATACGATTTGAATACCTGATACACTACACTACGCCAATCTCAACACGAGCAGCACGGGGGAATAGTACAGAGAGCCTTGCAAAGGTCGTCACAGCAGTATGAAATATACTGCCTCGCCAGTGTTTTCACTAGTACCCACAGAGTCTCCCAGAGGTAGTCCATGCAAAAACGTATTTGCTGGTGCTGAAGTTCTTGCCGTGACGACCTTTAGAAAATCGATAATTAGATGTTTCGGTTCACCCTCGTGGTGCCCTTGCTTCTCTCCTTCCTGTGTTCGAACAGCCTCAACCACGCCCGCTTTTCGGGTGTGTGCCCCCTATCCAATCCCGCCTCCGTACTCGTAGCTGACATTACGTATTATTCAGTACAGTACAAGTACCGCTCCGCAAACTCTAGGTTTCCATCGTCCAATACCGCTCCAATACATAACTACCGGTATAAATTAAATCACATCCACTCGAGTAATTAATTATTCAATGCCTCCCCGCCCCGTCCCGGTATTTTAGGGATGCGAGGGTCTATGGTCGATGACTACGGCCGTACATGACATGAGTACCCCTCCCCTCCACCCCCCCCGCAGTGCGCGCGATGGCAACCTCTGGCCCGCAAGTTAGGGGCACAGGCCCAAGCCCAAGACAGAGGCGCCAGCAGGCCCTAACGCCCTCCCTACCGTCATCATGCGGCGCGTCGCGCGTACGACGGGCGAAGTCGAGCTTGGGGGCCGCTTCGGGGCTGGCGGCCGTGGCAATTGTGGGGCTCGCCGGGTTTCCGCTAGCGAGTGCGTTTTTCACGGCGGCGCCGCGTGTCTCAGGGAGTTGGGCGGCAGGGGGCGTTTGTGTCGGAAGGGGGGGCGGGACAGGGGTAAAGGCGTGCCGAGCGCGACCGGATGGGGTGGCGATGATGAGCTACCAGGGAGGTGGGTCGAGTGTTGTTGTACGTCTGGTACCGATGGCATCGTGACGCGACAGCGATCCAGCAGCAGTAGCTCTATTACTCATTTGGTGTGTCTTACAACTTCCGCCGCGTTTCGTCTGGCGAGGCTGCAGGTAGAGCTGCGTACAAAAGTTTTGCGTTTGCGAAATCGGGCACGTCTACTGTGAATAATGACCAACAAGACAGTGGTAATACCTGGCATGTTTTTTAGTGTTGCTCTGTTAATAATGTTAATAGTGCCAATGGTGTTCACAGTGCCAATATGGGCTGGTTCGGCGGGTTATCGGGCTTTGACAATGGCTGTGCTTGGTTCCACAGGTTTCCGTTCCCGGTGATGCTTGTGATTATTGCGAGGCTTGCAGTGATTGTGGTGCAGCAAGTGTAGCATCCCGCACCTTGAGGCTCGCTCGGTGCCCTGTGCAAATATTCAAATATTGGTACCGCCCTCTGCCATTGAAAGTTGATATCGCTGTGTTTTTCGTATCTTTGCGTGCGCAGGTAGTACCTTGAGCACGACCGTACATCAGTATTACATACCAGGTGTACTACATACTGTAGTACAAACGTACAGTATTAACATCCCTGGTACGCGGGGGTGAACTACCACCAGGTGTTACCGTTAGGTATATCATTGTGTAGCATTGCATAAAGTGCCGCAAAGCGTGCTCTTCAGGCACACTGTCATACAGGGGAGTGCTAACCTAGGGGTACACTGGATGTCTGCGTACTATTAATATTGCTGTAACAGCACTGCTGTATCCCAATCAGCTGTACCACGTATAGCATCTGAGGCGGTGGGAAGGTAACTCCTCGTGCTGACTTGCTGGCCGAGTGCGCCGTGCTTTGTGGACTTGCACGTATATATGTGTGCTTGTGTGCTTTGTTTTTTGCGAAGTGCTTGTGTGCTTGCGTGTATGCGTGTTTGCGTGCAGCTGATGCTCTGCATGTTGAGTCAACCTGGGTGGGATTTCCGTTTTTGATCTGTACGCGCGCAGGAGATGAAGACGCGAACAAGCCGCAGTTCATACGGTCTCCGGAGATGGACACGAGCGTGAAGGAGATTCAGCAGCCTCCCGACAGAGAAGCGGTTAGTCTGAGCAATTCGACGAGATGCCGCTTTTCCATATGTGATACGATATTTCTAGAGCTGTTTCTTGGTACGAATAGTTTTCAGACATTCACCGCTACGTACATACCTGGCCTTTGTTTACGACCTGCATATGGAAACTGCAGGGTCGTAAAAACCCTCTACCGGCGGCTCCGGCGGGGGCAAGTTGATCGCTCATGTATTGGCGCCGCGCTGTGCGGTGCAATGCCGAGTTGTGCTGCGTTACCGTCTGTTTAGGGCATTGCTTGTTGTATCTCTCGGAGCACTTGAGTTCTTCTGTTTTTAATTATGAGACTTCCTGGTAGGAGTTATCGACGTGGATGTCTTTCCACCGGCTGTACTTAATATTGCTCTTGTATGGCTTTAACCCATTCAGAACTGAAAAAGAGCATCCCACACTAATTCCAAGTGTTTTGTTCCCAAATAGGTGGGACCAGTTCTTGAGGGGTTAAATCACTCCCAACCATTGGTCAAAACTGCGCGTGGTGTGGAACGATGTTTCCCAACCGACGTGGATGCGTACATATTATCTGGTACCCATTCCTACAGGAGCTATATTGTATTCGCACACATAATTCCGTCGCAAAATACTGATGTATGCCGGTGACCGAAAGGTGGACTCGGAAACCGTTTGATCCCGTAGGACACGTGGTTTGGATGTGAACACACCCCACCCACTACGCACAAGCACGATGCTCCTCCAAGTACCTTACCCTACTGTACCTGAAGACTACAATGGTCGAACGGTGGTACGGAAGGGCCTGGTAACCTGTGCAGAGTATTGTTTGTCAGAGAATAGTTCGCTGGCATCATTTCCATCAGAGATAACGTGCTATAATACGTTGATTCTAGTTGGTTGATAGAGTGTGAAAACAAAGCTGCGACCCGGATGGTGTTTGTCGTCCGTCAAATGGCCTTCATGAGGACCATTTTCTACTCGAAACCAGTTGACCGGCCTTGGGTTTTATTAAATAGATCACCTTTGGATCAATTAAACCGATCGAAAAGCAAGTAGACCAGTAGAAAATATAACAGTCAAACCACTCAAACTTTAACCAAACCCATCGAAAATAACCCAACCAACAAAGCGGTTATCACACCAATCGGGCAAAACTCAAACCAATCGAATTCGTACAAACAAATTGCATGCATCCGAAACCAATCGAAGACTCAACCGCCAACCGAGCAGCGGTCGATCTGTGGCACACACGTCGCCGGCGTCGCTCGGCCAAAACGCTTGGCAAAAAAACAAGAAATAGACGCGAATTGCCGTGCTTTGTTTTTTGGCAGGCGATGAAGATGGTTGCTGCCAGAGAGGCGGAAGAGATTTCGAGGGGAGAGCTCGGCGCCTACTACTCCGCCGATGTGCCGGACATGCCCAAGCCGCCATACCAATTCCAGGTTCAGTCGCCGCGCTTGATATTTTGCCGGATGCCGCATCCGTCGATCTTGCGATCAAAAATTGATATCGAATCTTGCAATCAAATAACACCATCGAATCTCGCCGTCGAAGCTCGTGGTCGAGTCTCGCGGTCGAATCTCGCCATTGAATCTCTCGACCGAATCTTGATGTCAAATATCATGACCGAATCTCGCTATCGAAGGTTGCCTTCGAACGGCTAACGACGTTTTGTACGCGTAGGGGGAGGATATGTGGTGTGGAAATAAGGGCACGTGCGGAAGTGTGCCTGCAGTAAAACATGCTGTAAAGTGTAGTATACCAGTGTATTGGAAATTGTATCGGAATATTTGCAGCAACGTGTACGATAATGGGTCAGGGAATCATAGCGCAAGGCGAGTCCAACCGCCCCAACGCGCAGCTGGCCGTAAGATCGACGTAAATTTCCTCACCCCAATTCTGCTCTTGTAGTATTATTGTCGCCACTACTGTATAGCCCTGTACTATATAGCCCGCAAAGCCGTCTAATGTCCCCGCCTGCTCAAGGCTTGGCACAATGCTGTATATGATCTATCAAGAGCGGCTCGAAGTCAACGCGCATTACCTTCCCGTACTAATATCGCTTCCCCATTCGTGGTCCGTACGCCCTGTCCTGTCCATCCAGGTGCCCGGTGAGTTCGGAAACGACACCCTTTGCACCGACCCCGCTTGGCACACTGCGCTTGCCGCGCTCACGTGGCTCGGATTGCCTTACGAAGTCGAGCACGAAGAGGTGAAACCACGTTCCACGCGTGCTACTGTAGGACGTATAACATGTGGTATAGGAGACGCTTATGCGAATGTTTTGCTCGTTTGTTTTAATAAGCGTGTGGGCTCAACGCCACAGTGCCGACGTTTATAGGCCCGGCCAACGGCAAAAAAATATTTTTGTTTCGCCCAACGTAGTCGGGATTGTACGGTTTGACGAACAAATACAGCAACCTTCGTTTCGTGTGCAGAGTGAAACCACCTACTCGTATTCAGGCATTGTTTCGGTTCCACATTTGGTTCATGGCCTGGCGATGAGTACGTCAGTACACATCGTTGCTTGACTCCATGGCTCGTAACCCAGCTCTACAGCACCACAGTGGTACAATAATAGCCTCAGCTGCGCTTGATAGTCGATACTTGATAGCTGATTTTCTTGCGGACGTCGGGTACGAAATAGCCGCCTCGTTTCGACGACGTCGTGCGGATTTCACCGTATCGATTTTCAGATGAGACATTCCAAATTTTCAGGCTTTGTTCGGCATGCTGAGTTGTACAAGCTGTTGGTGTTTTTTCTCGTCTCTAGCACGACCTGCCGTACCCGTCTTGCGTCCAACAACAGGTTCGCGCCTCGGCGTGCTTTGGTTCGCGTTAGCACCGTATGTACAAGGCAGCTAGGCAAACTACCTGGTAGCAGATTAGAGCAGAACTCTCGTGCTCTGGGAACGGGTAGAAGTGAAAGTCGAAGCTGCGCCTATGTAGGAAGACAGGGGTGCTTTCTCTTATGGCGCGCTCGATGAAGAACGTGAGAGGGCTCCTTGGGACGCTTGAGTCGCTTGGATAGCCCGGGAACCCCCCCCCTCACCCCCGCCCTACCTCCCCCCCCGTTCAATCACAACCGCGACCACCACCACGACCACTTCAGGACGAGGATGAACCCATGCTGCTCATGGGGGGTGAGGTGTACGACGACCCGATGCAGCTGATCGCCAGCCTGCCCGAGAGAGTCCTCCTGTCCGACTTTGTGGAATCTATGCACCAGGTTACCGAGGTCGTCTCGATGGTGAGCTCCCTCGTGGCCGGCTTGTTGATGGGGTTGGTACCCGCAGGCTACGAAGCTCGTACCTTATTGTTCGTAGCGGTTACAATGCCGAACGTCTTAGGGGTAGGGTTAGGGCAATAGCGCCGCAATGAGCAACGGATGAGACTGTCCTACGGATATCTACTGTGTGAGGCGAAACATATGCTAGTTTGGGTGGGGTCGTAGCACCGAAATTGCATCGCGGCACCATTGCGCCATATGCTCCGGCTATCGCTTGCGACGGCCTGAAGGGCCATAGCACGTACATCTATAGTACAATCACTATCTCTACTCTATTACTGTATATACCATTATTGTTTATTGCCTCTGTACGTGGTATGAACCTTGCGAGGATACTTCAACCCCTCTCCGAACCATTTTGGTCGGCACGACACGGCACGTCAGGTGGAGCCGGCATGGATGGCCCTGCACTTCAACGAGGGCAAAAACGTGGCCCAGCTGGAGAAGAAGCTCAACGACATGTGAGACGGCGCGAGATGCTCTACATCTTGCAAGCTCGGCGTCTTTAGTGGCGAATACGTTTACGTTTGCGGACGGAGTTTGGCCCTAAGGGGGGTACCGGGGAGACTAGCGTTTGCACGGAAGGCCTTGCGCAACTCCTGCGCTGAGGTTTGTTACATACTTGATAATACACTATTAATAGTGCAGAGTACTTCTGCAGGTGCGTAATTCATCATGGTACCTGCTTTCTAGTCCCCTGGTGCCTATTATAGTGCTCGATGCCCGGGTACCTTCGTATTGCGATACCTGGTACGAACTACCCTGGCTCGTTTGTTTTCGATCGGTGCGAGTCATCAGGGCCCACCTAATACAGTACTGTACAGTACACAGTATACAATAAACGGCATATTAGAAAACGCGAGCCGACCTCGTACAGCTTTCGATTGCCATGTGATAGCGGCAACTATTGCATTTGTACGTGTGTTGCAGTAGTAGCGATGTTTCGAACACGTGGTAGCTCGTGCTGTATACCTGGTACGTGGGTATCAGGGCGTACGTCTCTGCCTGTCTTACATATTTGTTTGTTCACGAGGCACCGGTAGGTATGGTAGCTGCTTTTGCCGCCCCGAAATAGGCGTAAACGACCCCCCCCCTCTCGGCCATGCACTACTGTCCTCGGTGCTGCTTTAGCGCAGCCTGCACAGCATGGGCTTTGCTGAACGCCGGGGGATAAATCGATTAGGGCTGTTTCGCTAGAGATACAGTAGTTCGGTGACTATTCGGAAAGCAAGGCGGAACAGTTCTTTCACTTCTGGTGCCAGTCGGACGGATTCCGCATACGTACGAATACTCGATTTTGTTGTGATGGTACCGATAGTATTATCGCACTCCCATAAATGTTAAAGTTTCGCGGCGAGGAAATGGACAATGGTTTGCACATTTTAAGGATGTGCCACACCGGTCGATACGCCAATGACATTGGCTTGAATTCATCCCCTTGGCATCCAAACGTCCCGTATTTTTGGTTCGCCGACAAACAGCCTGCAGAAGGTCGAGAACATCTTCGTGAAGAACTATTCCAAGGGGTGCATGTTGGAAGGCGCAGACCTCACCGTGGGCGACCTTATGCTAGGAGTCACGACGTTCCACATGGTTACGGCCTTTGGACTGGAGAAGCAGTGGTGAGTTCACGGCGGGCATTGCAAGGGTGGGGGGTGGCAATTTTTGCAGGTCTTGCAGCTTTCGTCAAAGTCTTTGCCCGGTTGAGCACAATATTTTCGTTGAATACATGGCAAGACGGGAGGGGACATGCTTGTGTATGCTGAGTCACGGGCGAGATAGGTAACTGTTGTAGTCATTACAGAGATGACTGTATAAGGGGTCATGCTGTAGCGGGGATGCTTTATTCGGTGTTCGCGGTCCGAAGCCTCATACAGACTTTGATACAGATAGCGCTCACATGGAATTGATACTGGCGGCACTCATCCGAAATTGCTACTGTCGGCACTCCCCGATTACTGCTGCATATTGTACGTACCAGTCGAGACTACCTTCGTAGGCAGTCTTGGTTGACCCTCGCTGCGATTCTATACACACGTTAAGCACACGCGTAGCCTTGGCTGTGCACTTGGTTCCGCACTCACCCACTTGGGGGTCAGGGGGGCAATGGAATGGACTGTGTAGCACGGAATGTTTCTAGGGCGCTCTTGGCGCGCGACGAGTCACGTTCGCTTCTTCATTTCGCACGCTAACGGATAACTCTCCTTCTCCTGCTTCTTCTCTTAATCCTTTTCCTTTCCCTTCCATGCTGCTCCTCGCTTGCTTCTCGTGTCTGCCGTTCGTGATTGCTGCTGCCTGCATTTTTGCTGTCCTTGTGTTTCGCTGCTCTCTTCCGTGGGTCCCTGCCGGTAACTGTCGACTGGGATTGTCGTCTGTGATGGCTCTTGGTGCATGCTCTTATGTGGTTGGTGTCTTCGGTTGCCGTGCGTTTTTGTCCTTCGGCCGGCGTTTTTTTGTCGATTTTTCGCGATTTTCGATTTCGCACTGGATGCGGGTTGCTCTGCTGTCTCAGGAAAGTGCCCGACGAGCTGGTGAAGCTGAAAAAGCACATGGCGATGATGCACGGCATGCAGACCTTGACGGCGGTCATGCCCTCGGAGAGCGATTTGGCGCAAAAGTACGCGCTCTCAAAATAAACTCAAGACGCCGCGAAACTTGCGGAGGGCTTTGGGGGCAGGCAGGGATGCTGGACGCTAGTTGTTTTGCGTAGGCCTAGAGCAAAACTTGTAGTTTGTTTTTGCGCTAGGTTTTTGTTAGCGATTATATAAGGTGTTAGTAGCGCGTACCAAGTACCTTTCTTGGTACCAGTACCTGGAAGGCAACGGGTGACACGATCACACGGGAGAAGGGATGGCTATTGGGGGTAGGATAGGCCAGTTGGCGCGGCTTTCAGCTTTTGGAAGCTGTGCCTTTATTCTCCCCTCACAGCGCTCTGTGGCAGCACGACTCGGGAGAGGTGGCCACCATTTTTTTTTTCTAGTGATATCATCAGGCATGTTGGCATGATGCAAGAGGGAAGACGTATTAATAACCGCTATTAATAGAAGCAACCGCATACATTTTCCCGCGAAAATACCCGCCACATTAAAATTACACTTATTAGTGTTTGATGTGAAGAGCTCATTGTCTTGTACGTGGCAGGGAGCTGCACCGCTTGCACACGTTCGTGGGTGGAAAAGTCAGAAACTAACGCGGAACGTGAAGATGAACACGCTACCAGACTGCTGCTATGAGATAGCGATCAGCACATCCTGAAGTATTATTTAGGCGGCCTACGGGCCCGGGTCTCGGGAAGTGTCACCTTGTTGATACGTAAAGAAGCGCGTTTGGCGCAATCGGATGGAAAAAACCGACGCTGCACGAGAAGCATCGGTACCTTCCCGCACTTCGATTGCAGCTCTCCTGATTTATGCGGTTCCTCACGTAGCTTGTTGGCAAAATGTGTTTGTGTTCGCTACATTTGAAATTGGCGATTTGCATGCCTATATAATTGTGCGGCCGTTGGCCGTCACCAACAGTCCCGTCTTAGCCCAAAGCAGAGGCAGGCGTTCGTAAATCGCCACCGCATTTTCGTTGGTTTCCGAGGAACTCGACACGTCAAGCATGGCGCCACCCCCCCCACATCGCACAAGCAAAATCGTAACAGCAATCAGATGGTTGTCGCCGTGGTTGGTTGACGCTTCGCGCAGCAATACTGAAACGTTGTGCTAATGTATCATATTTGTAGGAGAGAGAGCGAGAGCTTCATCAGTGATATGAAAGTCAAACGACGTTACGCGTGGGCAAAGGCTTCGCCGTTTTCATGCTAAAACTCGGCGGCGAGGCGACGGCCAGTTGCTAGTGTTTGCAATCGATAACTTATTAGACCAAAAGGAAGTTGGACCTGGGCGAAGTCTCCACCCGGTTCGGTCAGAGCGGAGCGCAGTACAATAGGCTTCGTGAGGCCCGCACGTATCTCCGTGGCTCTCCAGCGCGACATACCCATAGCCTCACCGTGCCGTGCTACCCGACGAAAGCAGGCTGTCTTACGACGGTAGCCACAGCAGGATATCCCACAGATAACCGCGAAAGAGCCCGTTTGCGAATCCACGCTGTGGCCGGCGTAATCAGTTGAATCGTTGAAGACCTCATTTTTTTCAGGGACGAGAAAAAACTGCGCAATTTTTTTAATGAAATATCCATACGCGTACTAAACTACAGTATTTACGATGTTCTAAATCCCTTTAGGGTTTAGTTTCTGTTTCGGCTTTGAGTTACCTCTATCTTTTCTTGACCGCGTTTTTTTTGCCGTGATTTTTTTACCGTGGTTATATGTCGCCGGTTTTTTGTCCGCTTTTCGCCGCCGGGCGAACAACCGGCCTCAAGCAGGCCGCGACCGCGCGCTCGCGGCGGTGCCTTCGCACATGTCACCCCCCGCTCCCTGGGAAGTCTCGTGGGTCTGCTCGGTAACCTCGGCGAGGAATCCCGCTCCCCGTCCAAAATGCCGTATTCACTCGAGGTGTTAATTGTTTGCTTTCACTCTTGATTAGTACCAATAATCATCACCAAACCTTGATTTGTTCGACATTATTTTTTTTTCTGAATCTTGATTATAATCATGACTCATTGGGACTGTCTTTCGATATTCTGCTCGTCTTGTGCTCCTTCCTGTGTATTGTTTCCCCGACAGCTCGCTCGGTGTTACGAGTATAGAAAGTTTCTAATAGAAAGTCTACTGGCTAAATTACGAATGTTTTATCAATTCAAGTCACTGATGGCGCACGATGGGCAACCTGTACGAAACAACCCCGTCCGATCTACTAACAACCTGCTTCAAGGTATTTTGATCGGAGGAAGGCACGCAACCAACCCTCGTCCAGCTGCTGATGTACTCAATTAGCTCTAGACTACGTATAGTCTCACCCACGCGGCCAAAATATAATATATCTACCTCAAGGCCGGCGATGCAACATAGCCACCAACAGATATTTCGCGTATTTTGTCAGAAATTTCACAAAAAATACTCGTAGCGTTATTCGATATCTCTTAACCGGGAATCTCCGAAACAATCTGCCTCCTCGCCGTTCGACCAGGGATCGGTAAACCATCAGTAGCTAGTGACTGTTTTTCTATCCCTATGTATTTCCCCACGCTAAGCAGGCCTGTACTCTCCCACAGTCCTCTCACGACCCTCTCAAGACTAAATTCTTGGACGCAATCGCGCGGAATAAAACTGCACAAAACTGGCGAAGGATAAAAGAAAACCACACGGTAGCACCCCATCAGCCCCCCCTTCAGCGCCATACGCCCGTGCCTGTGGTCGTCCGGGGACATCCGGGCTATATCCCCGGGTTTGCTAGGTGGATATGGATCTTAGGGTATAACGGATGTTGCTACTTGCTGCTGTAGGTCATCGCCCATAGTAGCCTCTTCTATTTTTGTTCTGGTTGTCTTCTCTTTGTTCGAGCAGGGTCTCCCTGACCAAGCTCTGCCCAGGTCACTTCCAGCGGGGACCCTCTGACTGGGTTCTGCCCAGGTTCTGCCCGGGTTCTTTCTTCTCGGTAATAATTCACACATCTTACTTCGCGTCGGCTAGGGTGACTGACTCCCTCCCTCGAGTGGTGCAGCTTTATGCTGGCCTTGAGCTGAGCTAGGTCATCCGGGGCTTACCATATGCCTCAGCTTGCATGCGCGCTGCCGTCTCCATGTATGTCCACCCAATTTGCGGGTCCCCTCCCAGCAAGCATCTACGACAGACTTGGGGTTTCTCATGCAAGCACAAAATATTAATGTTCCACGCTGAAAGTACGTCCTCCCCGTGGCCCTCACCAAAACCTCGCACGAAAATGTCCCGGCTTCGACACCGGGTCTCGTGACCGACAAAAAACAAAGGAACATGGACAAAATACGAAGATAAATGAGTACAAAAGAGCAAGAAAAATCAAAAGGAAGGGGGCGGCATATCATCAGCGGGTCGAGGGCCTCCTGCTTTTTGGCCCTGCACAGCATGATAACAGCTTGTTTCTGCAGTAGACTACTGGCTGCCGGTGAACCCCTCACGACCGCCCCCAGCAAAGATGAATTTGCAGCACAGGACAACAGACTCTGGTCACCCAACAATCAAATGTACTATTAATAATAGCTGTCAATGTACTAATAGTTTGAGGGCCCTGGGTTCTACCCACTAGTCAATATACGAATTAATAGCTACTCCATCAACCAAAAAGCTTATACTGTATCCACTATTCAACGCACTAATAGCTGTCTCATCCATCAAAAACTTTCTACCTACAGTAATGTCAATGTAATACTAGCTGTCTCATCCATCAAAAAGGTTATACCCACTGATCAACGCACTAATAACTGTCTCTTTCATAAAAAAAGGTTCTACCCACTAACCAATGCCACATCCAACAAAAGTTCTACCCACTAATCAATAAATTAAGAGCTGTTTTATCCATCAAAAAGGTTCCACCCACACACCATTGTAACTGCCACATCGTCAGTGCTGAGGCGTTTCACTTAACTCACTCACTCGCTAACTCGACGCTCTCTGCGTCGTATACATGCAAACGTAACCTTCCTTGCTCGGTAAGACCGTCTTCGCTCCCCACCAAACACCTCCGAAAAACACATACCGGTATACACTACGCGCCCAACACGCGCCCCATCGAAGCTCCTGTCCAAGAGCTGCAGCAATACACAGCGACAAAAAAACGTGTATCATATACCGGATAACTGATCTACAGTACGTTGTGTAAAAACACTACGTATTGCATCTCTCGAAGGCAGGCCATGTGCATGCATGACTGCTTGGTCGAACAGGTTCAGCGCCTCACAAACAATACAAAAACCAACAGCACCCCGCGAGTGCCTCCGCACGCTGCTCTACTCCGCATCCCCACTGCATCGCACCACTTGCACGAGCTCCCCTCCCCATCCCCGCATCGATGCAAACGCCTCAACGGCCCGAAACCCTAAACCAACGCCCTTTTAACGCCTAAATAGTCTTGCAACCTTCTGCAAGCCGGCGTTTTAGTTTTATTTTTCCTCCAAAGGAAAGGGAGCACTAAATATATTGTACGCGATGGGTACGGTGGGGGTGGGGGGGCTTTACAGCCCCTGTTGATGTACAAACTGTCCCCGCCACTAGCAGCATGGGACTGGACGGCAACACTCAGGCTAGCACACCACAAGTCACGAAGGTGCAGCAAGTGAGACTCTAGCCCGTCAAAAAACAAAAATAATACTGCACGGCAGCTCGCCAACAATTACTTGCGGGTTTCGCAGGAGAAGAAAAAACTCCGCCCCTTTCAAACGTCGTCACAGCAGTATTCATATCAAAATAAAAACCAGGTATCGAGTCTCCCATCACCTCCTTGGTACTATTGATAGCACGCCACAGTACCGTTCCAGTACCCCAGAGTACGTTACGTCCATACTACTCTATACCTGGTACACCCCAGTACCTCACAGTACGCCATCCCCAAACATACTGTATTGTGTTACTCTGACCGCCTTAATAGATTCTTCTTTCCGGGAGGAAGGGCGCATCTTGTCTCCGCCCCCGCAAAAAAAAAGCCTTATTCGTAAGTTATGACTCCTCTAAGCAGTAGATTTCGAGCAAAGAGTAAAATATATGGAAGGAAACGATTTCTCGTCGATCTCCAAATATTTTACACGACTGGTAACTATATTTTATTTTAGACGGGCAGAATAATCGTTTGGGGAGGGGGGGTACTCATTGTCATGCATGGCCGTAGTCGTATGACCATAGACCCTCGCATCCCTATATTGCCGGAACGGAGCAAGTCGAGGGGGGGGCGGGGGGCGTACTGATTTGTTGCTTGCCTTAGTCATTTGACCATTGACCANAGCGAGATAAAACAGAAGGCAAGGAGCGGGTAGAGGAACCAAGATGCCAAACCAAGACAAAACCTAACTCATTTTGGTTTGGGGTCATAATCAAATACAGTACGAACATACTTTCGTAAACTTTAAAAATTATCCATACGAATTCCAAGACGTTAATTGGTTTTTACCTACGAGGTATGCACCACACTAAGTATAGAAGGCAAGTACCGGTTAGTTAAAAAATATGATAAATCACATGGAAGAAGGCGAAGAAAAATTAGCGGGTGGCTGAGCGAGATAAAACAGAAGGCAAGGAGCGGGTGGAGGAACCAAGATGCCAAACCAAGACAAAACCTAAGTAGCGCGTGAAATAATGAAAAAGAAAATCAAGACAACATGTATTTAGAGGTGGCGATGGGTGGGGGGGGGGTGTACTCATGTTGTGCACGGCCGTAGTCATATGACCATAGACCCTCGCATCCCTACAATGCCGGGACGGAGCGCGTTGGGTTTTCACCAACCAGGGGGGGGGGTAAACACGCCCCGGGGGTGATCATATACATCAAGGTCTATTCCTATGAGAATGGTCTCCAGCCATGAAAACGGCGACAAAAATAGTCCAACAACGGACGGGGGAAGGATAAAAAACGTCTCTCAGAGCACCTTTCCTATCCCCGCCGGAGTACCTACCGCTAAAAGACTCAAACAGTGGCCACGTCTATCAGATACGGTCACGTCTATGAGATATGGCAACATCTTCGAGATGTGGTCACATCAATCAGATACGGTCACATATTATGAGATATGATCACATCAATCAGATATAGAAATATCGATGGGATATGGTCACGTCTATGAGATATGGTCACATCTGATATAGAAATATCTATCAGATGTGCTCACGTCTGCTAGGTAGGGTAAGATCCATCAGATATAAGCGAGAGAAAGCGTTGAAATGCTCAGTTCTAGTAATAGGTGGACACGAGCGATACCACATCGTTCACGAGCAAGGCCGAAAACAAGAAACCCCCAAACGTCATGCAGGCTATGAGGGCCGGGACTGACGATGTAATGGCCCCGGTGAAGGGCGTTTTGCTTACCCCGAAACGTTCCTTGCACATTCTCTGCCACCCGACAAAATAACGCGACATCACAAAGGAGAACGTGGCAGGGGGAGGAAGGGAAGGAAGCGGGTGTCGAAAAACGGTGGCGAGCAGGTCGTGCAGTACGACTAAGTATGTACAGCTTTAAACTCTAGTCCCCGTGGTATCGCCTTACCGTACTCGAGGAGTGGTTTCACACAAAACGCGGCGGGGACGATACAAAAACAAAAACAAAAACAAAAAGGCTCCGACACGAAATTGCGACAGCGTGTTATGTCCTCCGACGGATCCAACAAACCCAGCGGATACATGCCCGGTAGGGGGGGACACCAATACAAGCCCCGCGACGGATGCTACAGACGGGAGGGGGGGTAAATCGCGCTCGCTATGTTGTAATTTTTTTCACAGTTTCATTCGAGCACGTTCGGTACCAAGTTTTGTAGAGTTAAGGCACCTCTTCAACGGACAAAATCAACTACTCAGCGAAACCGATTCGCTTCTGTAGTATGATCGTTGACGGACCTTTCCAAAGGACAAACACAGGTGGGGCTTTTTGCTAGGGCCATCTCTGTCGACACCGAGTTACGGCATCTGGAACACTCCGCGAGACTGCAGAACCGCAACACTACACCATCGCTCTCTGTAGCTACCAACCACCAAACCAGCTACTCCGCGTCGGCCTGTGCGACATACTACGACTGCTTACCCCCCCCCGTCAATTACACAAGGGGCGATTAATCGAAGTGTTGTTATTGAGTACCTGGGAGAGGAGGTTGACGTACGCCGGGAAGACGAACGCTATGAGCACCGTCAAGCAGCCTGCAACATCCAGACGGTCCGATCAAACAATGCGGTATTGGTTGGTTGAGCTTAGTTGATTGGTTGGTGACTCAATTGACTGGCTATTGAAAATTGATGGGGGGATAAAAACTAGGATTGATGCCGTCACCGCCACCGTTACCATTGTGGTGAGACGGTTAGGGTTAGGGTTAATGATTACTACACGCAGGCTGTGGAAGGAAACATGCGGGCTTTGCTGTAGTTCGCGCTGCGCTGGGGAGGACACCCGAAACTACTGTTGTACGATGTGCACCAACCAGAAACAGAAAGGTATTCCAAGCGATAGCGGGGTTCGGCTATCTGGTGACAGGCTTCAGCCAAATACGCTCGTCCCACTTTATGCTCTGTATCTACATTTACGTGATATATAGACCGCTACGCCGGCAAGCCGAGACGCACACAGTGTAACTGCTGGAGTTTGATTTTCACCTAGGCGAACATCAGCGCCCATAGTTCCTGTAGAGGCAGCCGCCTTATATAATTGTAACACACGGGTGTTACTGCCGGGTATACCATGGTGTTCCGGCATAGGTAGCCGGTTCGAATATATGCCGGCACACAATACCACACAATGGTTTACAGCACAATGCGACAAACTGCTACCCCACCACACCAGAACGCTGTCGCAATCCAGGCCGGGCATGCACGAGCCGGCAATCGCAGTCCACAACATGCGGTCAGCCGCAAAACGTCCCCTCCAAAGGGAGAAACACTTTCGAGTAGTAATTAGCAGTGCCATTCAAGACATAACGCCATAACCTTTTGCCTACAACGTCAAGACGTATACCACTATAATACTACTATACTGCAGTGCTGCCGATGCGAGTAGAGTTAGAGCGGCGTCGACATTTGTGCCCTGTTCAGACTGTTTGGCTCACCCGCGTAGCCGACAATGGCGGCGAAGTCTTTGAAGAGCAGGGCCCACAAAAGGGGAGGCACGGCGCAGGCGACTCTGAAGGTGGTTACGATAACGCTGTCATTCTCCGCGTTGTCCACGTGGTCGTTGTACACCGCCGCCATCATGTTGTTGGCCACCACCTGACAAAAAAATCGGTTGACACGTACGGTCGCGACAGAAACTTGGTTTACAATTTTTCATTCATAACTTGTTCAGAACGGGGGTTTTCGCTCACGAAGTCTACTTTGAATCTTATTTCGTCAACCGGCCGGGAGAAGTCTAAGAACACTTGTGCCATCATAGACATTCAACCGGTGAGCCGAAACGAGCGAAATATGCGTACCGTTGATGTCACCATCACCATCACCACCAACACCAACAAATGAAAGTTCTTCTGGTAAATTGTGCAAAAAAACAAGCATTGCGGAAACGTGGCCCAAGCTAAACCACACGCTGCGTGACTTCGATACGTGTCGGGCAGGTGGCTCAGTAAGCCAGCAGAGGAAATCGTCCGGCAACCACTTGCCAAATACTAATGCAGCACAACGCCACCATCACGTTCGGAGTCCGGAGCAGCGAACAGTGGTTGAACTCGCGTGTCACACAAGAGGGAATTCATAGCTCGCAGGGGTACGACTGACAAGTGTTCCAGCGCGAAACAGACGTACCACGCACCGGCGTCGGAAATCATGTTCGCGTTGCCTAAGCGGTAGCCTACACCAGCTAAGGGGTGAGAGCACGTCCACTCGTTAGGCAAGCGCGCAAACGCAATAGAGTACCCACCCTACAAACAGCAAAAACCTGGACAAACAGAAACGAAACCAGCCCGGTATATACCAGGTACATGAGTAATTTTTATCAAATATAAAATACCTACCAGTACGCTCCCATACCGATGTCACAGGCTCTCAAAATACACCATAGCTGCTGTATTCAGCGGGGGAGATACGCTACAGAAGGAAACACAAACCAACCCTGTACATCATGTTCTGGCGCAGCTGCTGCAGGACTGCGGTGAGACTAACCATGACGTTGAGAGGGTACACGCTGGTCACGTCCATAGCCGGGAACAAAACCACAAAGTAGGCCAGGAAACGGCCGAGGGTGGCCAGCAGAGTCGCAGCAGGGCCGTTGCCGATCGGGTGGTACTGCACCCAGTTCACGTTGCAGCTACCGTCCACCTGAAAACGAGATAAAACGCGAAAAACGCCATCATGGGGTTTTAACGGGCGGACAAGCTGTGTCTCAAGGAAACCGTAAACGACAAAAACGCCACATCATGGGTTTCAGCGGGGGGGGGGTGGCCTGTGCCTCGAGGAAACAGCAACCGGGAAAAACGCCTATCATGGATTCCAACGCGGGGATGTCTTGTTTGTCGCTGAAACAGTAACACACTCGGCAAAGGGAGAACACTGCAACTGTTGCGGTGCTAACAATAGCCCGAGAGGTGCGGCAGATTTTCTTGGGGGTTGGAGAAGGGGAACCGGGGCATGACGACGCGCTGGAAGTGATAGACGGCAAGTAGTGAAATAGTGCAGTAGTTCGGACTCCCAAGAGATCCGTGGTATTTCTAAACAAAAAGGAGCTAAACCTGCATCGCGCCATTGAAACCTCATCGTCCCACGTGGACTTGCAGGTTGCGGGCAAGAAATGACGAAATTGCTTCGTACTGAACGGCCCTTCCTTCCTGCCTGACAACACAACCATTTCATCCGGCATGCGAGCGTGCAGACACACGCGCGGTACATATGCTCTGTGCTGCTGACGCGGTCCTACGGGTATTGAAATAGTAGCACTGCCGTTGCTTGGGAGACGTTGACAGCGGCCTTATTATTAAGCCCACTATTTCTGGCGTGTCCCCTCGAGAATAGCCTTGACTCACGACGAGTACGAAGGTCTGCAACAACGCATCCGCCACGGGTGATGGCTATCCTACGAGTATACACAAACTCATTTCAGACAGTGGTTCGAGGGCAGTGCCTGCACCTTGTGTGAAACCAAGCAGGTAGTGAACAAGTGACTATAATAGAGAAATCAGCGCTCAACACAACGCCGTAAAAGGGCTCTTGGTATTCGGAAAAAAAAATAACACATACATATGATGAGGACCAAAGTAACAAAAAACGGAAATCACAGGACTCACGCTTTCTCCGAAGTAGTATGCGGTGGCGAGTGAAATGAAGACGTACGTAATCGTGGCGCTGACTAAAGCCGCCCACACTACTCTCCTGCGCACAACAGAGGGCGGAAAGAGCATCATGCGCGGGTTGGTCAAACAAACATTCAATATCCTGCATATAGTGCATACCAGGTTCAATGCTTCTCTGGCATCAATACACTGTTACAGCAGTACTACCATTAATATGCACTATGAGACTACTACTACCATTAATATGCACTATGATACTAACGTACTAAATACTATCATTAATATGCCCTATGATACTACTACTACTACTACTACTACTACAGCGCTAACGATACTGTTAATACCAGCTCTACTTCTGAGGTATACCTCTACTGCTATCATACTGCCTCTAGTGCTTCAGCTGCCACCACCGCTGCTAATGCTGCTACTTTACTGCAGCTGCTGCTCCTACTCCTATAACCCACATCTAACAAACAGAAGTAGGCGACAGTGCCATGCGCCATTTTACTCACCCGACGGAATGCTTCTTCTCCAGGCCTGACACGATGGTCGAGGTTGTCGATGACAGCGACAACGCAAAAATTCCTGCGGGTACGGCTTTGAACAACCCTCGCCAATGGATCATTTCCGTCGTCCCCACGAACATGTCCGTCTGGCTCACCGTCAAAAGTAATATTCGATACGGCACACAAACGTGGGGGTTCGAACCGTAAAACATCAAGTGGAAGATTGGAGAATATTCGTGATGCGGCGATACAGCTCTACTAAAGCGCCAGCACTTAAGCGAGAAACACGATACCGGCTTTGATACGTAAATGTTTGGAACAGGCGTTGCGGAAGATCGGAAACACGGGCAGCTGCAACGATGTCGCATGACTTCGTCCGGAGGAATTGTAGACCAGATACATAACATGATTCCCCCAACTTTTCACCTTATGCGTTCAAGCGTACCACTTATCATCTATCAAACCAGCACCGACAAAACAAAACAAACAATCAAGTACAACAAATACCTGAATACGAAGTTGAGCAGCTTCTTGGTACATATTCAAACTACTAATACCAGGAGAGAAAAACACTGGCAGGTGTAACATGAAGCACCCCCGACAAACATACCGGTATTCCAGATATGCATTGAAGTACCCACGCCACGTTGATTCGTATACAACTAACAACGCTAAACACATTCCCATATTGGAGGTAGTATCGAGGGTGCGCAGTTTTGCAATCGTGCTAGCTGAGTCGAAATTGCGTGGGCGCATCAGCATCAGAATCTGCATCAGACAAGTCCGTCCTGATGGCCAGGTTTCGGTAGAGCCCAACCGACGTTATGACAGTAGTTCGCCGAATCTCCAGAACTATTGTTAGTACTGCAGAGTATCTCGTTTGTCCTCCTACAATGTGCAGTTAATACGCCGCTCAAAACAACACCGATAAAACACAAAAACTGGTATATACTTTCGGAGGCATCTCATTAACCGTTATCCTCGTCGGGCCCAGTCCCGAGCCTTCGCCCCGCACCGCAGAGAAGGGGTGTGGCGCAAAGTGCAGGGCATAGTGCAGGGCTCGAACGGTATGAGAGGATCAGCGCGAAAATGAGAGACAACGCCGACTCACCCCCGGGCCGAAGGGTTCCCCTCCCGTGGAGAGAGATATGGCGATAGACCCCACCATAAGAACCAGTGCCACAAACCGCAGAACGGTCAAGACGACCTGCACGGGGAGTAAAACAAAAACGATCGTCAGACGCGCCAAGGATTTAAGGATTGCAAGGGTGTGGGCGAGCTACTTCACCACGGATAGGTTGCAATGGAAGCGTGGCCACATGCATATTGTCCGCAGTGTGTACAAGGATAGACGTCATGCTAATGTAGTCACATAACCAAGAGGACCATGTGAGCTAGAGCAAGACCGTGCCGGCGGGTGGAGCCACTGGACGAACGAACAACAAAACGCCAGGTAGCAAAACTCATGCGTCGCAGCACACGCAAGGGATGCTCCGGAAACAGAGGAGAGAGGTTGTTGCCGCAATCGCCCACCCATACCCCAGTGGAAATGGTGTGCCCCACCAAACAAAGGCCAAACTACTGTAGCACGAGTGTCAAGACTGCGATTCCCCACACAGATTAGCATCCCCTACACAACCATCTACGGTACTCCTCCGGCTTACGCCAGTCGCGTCTGGGGAGAAGCAGCCCGCTAATTCGAGCATGCACTCTACAATAATATCCACGAGGGAGCCCGCTTGCACCACACAGCACCAACTGCAATGACCTCGTGCTAAAGAGCATCCCACACTGCACACCCCGCTCCAACACGAAAAAAGCCTCCAATCCAAGATCTCACACGTCTACCCCACGACCCCGCCTCTCTGGCAGACCGCAACCCTCCCCGTCCCAACTTACAATCCAAGGCCTCTTGCAACAATGTTCAAGATACACGAACCGCAGCATAGCCCCTGACCCTTTCGACTACTGTAAACGTCATTCCAGACAACATTCAAGTGGTTTGACCCCAAAAACTCGTGTGCAGTGCCAATAGACCAAAGTGGAAAACCTCACCGGCCGTGCAACGGTTCAATAGTAATCTCTGCCCCGAAAATCCCACCTGGAAGGCCGCCTGCTCTTTGATATCGAGGGTGGACATCGGCACAACGATGCACGAGAACAGGACCACGTACAGGCGGTACGCTCCCGTCTCCCCCAGGAAAGGGACGGGAGCATACGTAGCCAGAGACTGGCCAAACACCGCCCCGTACCCCCAGAGGGCGCAGAACATGTACAGAAACAGGCACAGGTTGAACGCTCGCTGGGCAGAAAAACAGCAGAAGCAGGCACAGGAACAACGGACGCGTTCAAGAGAGTGAAGCTGAATAGGTCACGGGCCAAAGAGCGAAACTGAACAGGCCAGAGGTGGGACGGGTGGGAAAGGGCACATAAAGAAGCACCCACCCCGTCCCCAAAACAATTAATTATTACGTTCTGGGCAACCCCAATCCTAACACCAGCGACAGAGCCAAACATTTGCCGGGCTCGGAGGCAGGAGAGTCGTGCCAAAGACCTTTGTGTGTAAGGGGTTAGCCCGCCCTGGTACGACCAATATATGGGATGATTCAGTGGGTTAAGCTGAGAGTAGCCGACAGCGTCCAAATCCGCTTGGCCGATAAAGTTTGGAATTTTTCGAAGAAGGTGCGCCAGGCTTACGTTTGGCGCAAACAGCAAGACCGAGTTAATCGGATCTCGGCTGCAAGGCATCGTACGGTCGGTCTGGGGCAGAATTCTACCGATCTACTGCTGTGTGTTAATTCACCAGCAGGAACCGCACCGTGCGGAGCACCGTCTAAAGCAACAACTCCGCCGTACAGCGGCTCTGGGCGAAATACCGCTGTTAATAAATGTCAGAGCACGGCCAATACAAAGGCCACTGCTTTGCTGAGACTCGTAGTAAATTACCAGTACGACAACACTACATTCTGGTACCAGGTATGATTTTAGTAGCAAACAGCTACAGCACGTGCAGTCAAGAAACACACCTGGAGTCTGCGGCCGCCGAAGAGCTCGCACATCTCCGTCATCTGAAAGGCGTGCGAGCTAAGTCGCATTTCTGCCTCCGGTCCCGCCTGTCAACCATCGCATATCGATACGAGAGCCGAGAATGAGTAGCTCCCCGGAATAGCGCGGAAATCACGAGGCGATATATGCAGTAAACATACGCTTTATCTACGCGAGTAGATAAAAACAGCAGCGACATATACAGCAGTACCATCTAGCCTTGTATCAGGCACCAAATATATAATCGACTAAGATCGCAAGAGTTTGGAATTACTCGACTAACGGACGGAGGAAGGGGACGTCGGGGGGTACTCGCAGCCCGCAAACGAGAGCACCCACGAGTCCAAACAAATTCACCGTTCCCGTTAATGCTGCAACCGACTTTGAGGGTCGAAGTATGCCGACGGAGACCGGCGTTTCTCCTTCAACCGCTGCGATGCACCCGGTCAAAGTACAACCATTGTGTGCCAAACCCTACAGTATGTTCAAGTACACACGTACTGTATCGAATAGCACGGCGGTGGCACAAGGCGCACAATCTGCTGTATAAACCGCCCGCTAACACGACCAAAAATAAAATAACAATGTTTTAAGAACCTCGGTGACCAGCGGGCATAGTGCAAGGAGCACGGACATGTCCATGCACCTAGCCTAACAACATGATACACATTATCATAGTGGATGCCATCAAATATAATCAAACTCTTGCAAAGCGCGCTGTCCTGAGCACGGAAATTCACTCCCCGCGTGACCGTCTGCACATGCCCTTCTATACAGCAATTTTAATATGATAGGCGAATAAAATATCGGCTACGGCGCTGTGCAGTAAACCACGGGACTCGCTTACCCTCGCGCGCTGCTTGTGAACGGTAGGCACCAAGTTGGCCTTCACCCACACTTCCGCCCTGCACATTGTCTCCACCTCGTACATCGCAGTCATCTGGGAGACGAAATTTCGTGACAAACGTGCGACGAGGATACATCATGGTTACACGAGGACTGCGGCGGTCGCACTGAAGTTCTGAACTACCTACAAGCAATCCCACGGTAGGGGTACCACTTTTTGGCTCAATAATTAATGCTCGGTTGAGCTCCTCACGTGAGTAACCACCGTATACTAATATTATTTTACTGGTATGTTACACCACATGCTAGGCTGGCAAAGGTGATGGAAATGGTTATGGTGATCATGACGGCATCCTGTGTGCGAGAGTGATGAGCTTGGCGTGCTACTCCCGTGCTGGTGTGTCGCCGGCGGAACGATTTTTCCAAGTGGGCGCTCTTACGATAGTTCTTAATCGGTTACGGTGCATGCATCTCATGCCTCATTTCTTCATTTGCCTACTGCTGTAGCCCTGTTCGTGCAACAAAGTAGGTGGCACAGCCACAATATTCCTATCGGATAATACAGCAGTAGATTTGGTGGATTCCATCGGTCTTCGCCGGCCAGGCTCTGGTAACAGCGGCGATCTAGTGTGAACACGTTTCAGAGTTGAGCGGGAGAACGTGACGAAAACATATGACGCATGCGGCATTAACAGCGGCGATCTAGTGTGAACACGTTTCAGAGTTGAGCGGGAGAACGTGACGAGAACATATGACGCATGCGGCATCGGCCGTATATGGCATGGCAGCGCGGGCTGCTGGGTTAGGGGCGGATACATTTAGAGTCCGCACATCAATCATTGGAGTTGCACGACACGAGCGCAGAATGATACTACCCTTTCTGCTGCGTACTCGACTCGACTGGCCATTGCTAAGGCCACACTTCGCGTTTTCTAGTCGCTCTGTATTCGCTATATTTCTGATGCGGCCCCCAAAGGGAGTAAGCAGCTACGGGCGTCGGCTGCGCTCTAGAACAGCAACCCCGTCAGCCAAGCCGTCGCCCGCGCATTTATGATATCATGCTGCAGTGCTTATTTACACTGGTCGGACACTTCACCGTGTCGTGCCAGATGGTTGCTTGCTGTACCCATCGACCATTACGGGGGACCATAGTAAATACTAGTAATACTAGTAAATAGGACCTACGGCAGACACAAAATCCTATATATTTCCCTATTTTCACTAACAAGATTTGGTCCTATTATATGATATTTACTATGGTCCTCCGTAATAGTCCGCGTGTGTTTTATGTGTTCAACATGTATGCGCATCGTTTGGTCCGTGATCATGCGAGTTGCGCAGGAAAATTACGGCACAAATATCCTTCTCGTATTTTAGCCGATAGCTTTGAAATTGGTCAAAACGCTCGTCAAGACAGATCAACACGGCAACACGGAGCGTCCACTGACCCTGAGCAGTCCCATGCACACCAACAACACCGCCGTTCCCAAGACCAGGCCCGTCGACACGAATGCCGATGGTAGCGCCAGGAAGCCCGACCCCATCACGAGGTTTCTGTGACAAATTCAAGTGGAAGGTGTGCGATTCAGCGGAGAGAAAACGGGACAGAAGTTAGACACTCGTCTTCTATATATGATGCTGTGAAATCATACTCGGACGTGCGGATCAAAGGAAATATTTTTCTTAGAAGTGTTGGAAGTCTTTTTCTAGCCCCTACTTTGGGTGTGATAGCTATTAACAATCGTCTCCTGTACCATGCTTCCTTTCTCCCCCTTCGCACAATGTACCGCTCACCAGCAAAGCACCGCCACGTCCAACTGTTAATATTACAGAGAGGCTATTCCGCGAAGCGTTTTCGGCAGCGAACGGCTGACTGTAACAACAGTGATAGTGGGTACGATACGTTGGCTTTGCGTAACTGCCGTACGGTAAGATACACAACAAATACTGGCTGAGCTGGGGCGGTCTAACACCCGTTTTTTACTCATGTGCTGATACACGTTGACTCGCATTGCTGTTAAAGTTGACTCACATACTGATACAAGTTGACTCACATATGATACAAGTTGACCCACATACTGATTAAACAAAAATTGGCTCACATACTGATTGAAGTTGACTCACATGCTGATACAAGCTGAAGCACACACCGATACAGGTGGTCTCACACACTGATACAAGTTGACTCACATACTGATACAAGTTGACCCACATACTGATGCAAGTTGACTCACATACTGATACAAGTCCCTGCTGCGAATCCCACCCCTTCATGTCGAGCTAGAAACACAGGGCACACGATCATTTTGGGCCGGGCCCGGCGAAGCAACAAGTACACAGGCAGTATACATTGTGCAAGGTGAGAGGCTGGCTCAGATATGGCGGTGATGCAGGCAGTCAGTATCATACCCGTAACATTTGACAGGTTCAAGCGATAAAATGGCCTGGGTGCCACGGGGTTGGAAGGTTACGTACGCCAATTACCTGCGCTTCGCGAGAAATATCGAGTTGGTGTCCTGGGCAAGATTCCGCACAAACGAAAACTACAGTGAGTCGCTCGCCGTACGGTTCTGATGGCTCCGAGACGTGTGTACGACTTGGCCCGGCCTCAACAAAAAGTTAGAAGTCTTGAAATCGCGAAAAGTACTTGACTCGTAAGACCCAATCCTAACCCTAAACCTACCCGGCTGGGAATAATCTCAGAATGGTTCCCCAGTCAGGAGTTTGTGTGCACTATCAATCAACCATTTGTTTAGCTGCGGAAAGTCGTAGACATCACGTACTGGATGGCTCCGACGATTTAGACCTTTAGGCCCGGTCAGTGGCATCCCACTATGTGGCACATGACACCATTCTATTGAAGGCAGAGTACAGTTATTACACGGCGGAGAGGAACAAAAAAAGCAGGTTTGCGGTGGAAATCTCGGGACCGACAGGAACACAAAAAAAAACACATGGAAACGTGACAATCGAAACAATTATACCAGCTTGAAAAAAATGGTATCATCGTGCGCGGTGTTTAGAGATTTCTGTGATACCAGCCTAGCCTACTATTTAATAGAGCTACCCGAGTAGAAACTACCCAATAAGAAAACACTTTCAGCTTGATTAGTGTATTTCAGCGCAGGCGAGGACTTCTTCTTTCTTCGGGCTGCGCACACACGGCGGCCACTCCCAAAGGACAAGAACCCGCACGCACTCTCTTACAGTGTTGATGGATACATTAGGTTTAGGGTTACTATATTCTCAGAGTTAGAGGCGCCAATATGCGTACCAGGTAGATGATACTTGGGTTATCCTAAGGCCAATACCGGTAGATGCTTGAAGGCAATTGCCCCGATGTGTCACCCCGAGAGACTCACCGAGTTCGTGGTACTTGCGGTATCTGACGAGAGGGGGCGTCTGCCGCACTTGAAGGGGGGCCTGCCCGAACGGTTACCATACAAAACCGTGAAGCATCGGGTGGTGATCGTGCGGTATCATATATTCTGTACGTGGTACCTGATACCTGGTATATGGTACTTGGTAGTGCTTTTTCTACCTACAATATATAATAGCACCAACATGCCGATGTTGGCAATGCAGTATCAATGCAATACCAATGATATATTTGCAATGCAATGCAACGTTAATGCCAATGTTGGCGAATGACAAAAGGCTACCTGGTACATTGAAAAGGCGGCCCGAGCGGGTCTCGTGGCGATGATACACGATGCCATATCGTGGTAAGACTAAAGACCGACAGTACACGAGGTGCTTCGGACATGTACGGATGTAGACTTATACCACCAACACCACACTGCAACTGCAATGCTACTACGTATATAGTTCGTACTATTAATAATAACGAGGGAAAGCGAGTTCCTATTTTTGACGGCGAGAAACAAACGGGAACCCCTTTCGAAATCGCCTGAGAACAATTACCCGACCGATCCCCTTTCGTTCTAGGACAGCGATTCGCTGGTTCGTCGACATCTACAACAATCCAAAAATAAAAATTATCCACGAGCCAAACACTTTTACCCCAAGAACTCAAGAGATTAAGCGAGTTCTAGGTACAGAGAACATGTTCACAGAGGGACAGAACCATCGCCACGCGGCATCACGACCGGCACCCAGTAAAACGGAACCCCGTGTACCGGCACCCAGTGCTGTCGCGGCCGCTGTTCGTACGGTACCTCCGTGTAGGCTCTACACCGTCCACCTTACACACACCAACGCGCACAAGTTGACGAAAGGTACAAAATATTACCCTGCAGCGCGGGGGGTTCCCAGCGACAGGTACGATCTCAACACTGCCACATGCAACTGCATTGCCAGCGGGTCAGCAGGATACTGGTATCCCTGCGGGCGGTTGCGCTGCAACATAGGGTTCGAATCTGGGCTCGTGTAGTTGAGCACAGGACCTAGGCTGAGTCTTCGTCCGTCGCCGAAAGTGCGACGGCGCGAACTGCCAAAACTCGGTGCAAATCGACAAGCAGTGCTAACAATGCTGAATGAACTGAACCCTCTGCTCCGCAAAAACGAATGCAGGCATTGTTTAGATCGGGGGCGAGAAGACAAGACACCATGTGACCACGGCCTGTCGCGAAGGGCACTGAGGGCAACACCTCCTACGAGTTGAGATGGAAGTAAACAATGATGATTAAACAAAAACGAAAACAAAACGTTCTCTCAAGGCTTTCTAGTATAATGCCAAAGCGTCATTAATCACAAATAGGTCTAGAGTCTACAATACTATAGAGTCAGTCAGTCGGGGCGGGGCGAGGCAGGGAGGTCCAACAGCACAAATGCAACCACATACTCGAAGTATATGACTATCATAGCGCCCTGCTGTTCATATTTTCGACACATCATTCTCATGATACTCATGATACTCATGATACTCATGATACTCATCATTCTCATGAGTATCATGATACTCATGATACTCATGATACTCATGATACTCATGATACTCACGGCAAGACGCCGCCGCCAAAACCCGAACCAGGAGCAGCCCAACATCTCTGCCGATGTCTGGTGACGTCTGTTGATCTGTGGTGATGTCAGGTCGGAGATGAACTCAGCGACGACGACAACGAGATGCCCTGTCGGTGTCCTCCTGCCGGAAACAAAAGAGAGTAGATCACCATATTTTAAGACTATTCCGATCGGTTCTGGTTAAGACTCAGTCACTGTCGACGTTTGGACAGGCAGCAAGAAATAACAGCAGGGGCAGCGAAACAGCAAGGCAGGAAAACCAGGCACTAAATAGTCCAAAAACATCGCAAACTACAGTACGTAATACAAGCAGAGAGGGGAGCGAGGCGCTACTACAGTAAGTGGTGGTCGCTGAACTTGGACAATAGGGAGTGCGACTACAAGCCATCTAAGTCCAACTCGTGGTGCTTTCGGATATTGACTTTGTTTCTATCTCTCTTCCTGTGTATGTTTATCAACATTACAACATTACAACCATCACCTGTGATATCGAGGATTTCTCGGTATGGTACACACCTGGTATAAAACAGCTATACTCGGAGACGACTACTTGGAATATTTTGTCTAGTGGCTGTACATTTATATTATACATAATATACATGCCTGGTATGATGGTATGGCACATGATACGGTAAAGTATTGATACCAGGTGTGGTATATACCAGGCACACCGCACCAACCAAAGACAATGAGGCAGGAGCGCACAAAATGTATCACAGAGCAATGCGATGGGGTACTGCAAGCAAAACGCACAGCCGTCATGATGTGCCAGAGAGAGATAGAGAGATGGGGAGAGAGGTAGAGAGCATGCTACCGATTGATGCCGTATAGACTGCTGTATGGTGCATAGCAGTCGGTAGTAGACCCTCCGTTCATCCTGCTGTTGAAGCTGTCGCAAAATGTTGTCCACGTACCGTACTTGGCGGGGCGCGACTATTAATATTTAGAATAGCATATTTGTAGGGCGCGACTATTTACAATCCGTGGACAGCAGCACTCAAGTGCAGTCAACACGCTATTACGCTAACCCTAACCCTAACCTCTGATTATATTTTCGGACCACTACGAGGGAGCAAGGTACCAAAGGGGGTCTGGTCCGGGTGGGATCAGGGTAGAGGTGTTGACCAATTAAAATGGAGGTGTACGACGTAGTCCATTGGGCACCCCGTTTCACCTCTACAACACTAAAACACTCACAATAGAGTGTGGACTGCATCTACGTGGTGCAGTCCATAAGGTTGTACGAACATCTTTATTTTATATTGTCTGTTACATCTGCTCCGAGAGGAGTACGACACTTTTTTTCTTCGTCTTTTGTTATCGATTTTGTTCGTTTGTTTGTTGATCTGTTTCATTACATTTATTGTTCTAGATTTTTCTCCTTTTCGCTTCTTCTTCTTCTTTTCTTTTTTTTTTCTCTTTCAAGAACACACACATCGGCGCCGTCCTACTTGTGCGGCATTGTTTTAGAACAATACATAAAAGGTTACACAAGTCGGGCGGACAGATCATCATCTACAACCTCTATCTATCTATCTATCTATCTATCTATCTATCTATCTATCTATCTATCCACCTATCTACAGCAGATAATCTCGTTTCTCGCCGGCCGTTGTGAGAGGTTGTGCAGGGGTTGCATACGTAGCACACTGGTCAAATCCAGGAAACATGTGCTAGATCATGCAGACCATACATACGGCTCCCACCCGGCAACATGAGCTAGATCACGCAGATCGTACAGATCGTACAGATCATACCTGCCCTGAAGGATCTAGATCATCACCTTGACGTATACTGTATGTCATAGGAATCGATAATATAATCTGTCCGAGGTGGCTAAAAAAGTGATGTTCACTGACATACGAGTAGCTCTACAGAGTCATACATAGCGACACTGGTTAACCCAGCATCCATGTGTAGGGTATGATGCATACTCGTACAGTACTACTGCTGTACAAGTACTGCAATTGGAGTCCTGCAAATTGCAAACTGCAAAGGGCAGGCCTCTACGTCCTGCTGATGCAGCGACCCAAATGTTCGTGAGCGTTGCGGGTGGTCTGATGTCATGTCCTGTCATGTCCTGCTACCACATACTCTCGCATGTACAACAAATTGTTTATCGTATAATACTCCAAGCAGTAATCGTTCCACAGGTACCATTTTATTTCAAGCATGCAGTAGCATGTATCAATATCCCATGATGTTACATATCTTTATCATGTCAATGGGACCATGTACCTGCCAGTCTGCCAGTTGGTACATACGTACCCATACTCGTAAACAGCAGAGAGAGGTGTCCACACGCAACGTGGACTCTGCTTACTACTCCGCCTGTACCCTACGATATATCCCACGTAGTATACACCACTCTACCAGACTACAGCAAAAACACAGCAGCAGTAGTATTGCGACAGGAGCGCGGCGTGATTGCTGCCGGTACCTCTCGGGTTGTCACAGCAGTAGAGGCAGCGTCTCGCCAGGCCGGGGGCATCCCAACCAACGCTTGCAGCGCACACCTATCAGACGTGGCATAATGCTACTGCGGTACTGGTATGTAGGAGTGCACACACTGCTGTTCAAATAGGTGTCACGACGAATAATAATGGATTGCTCAAGGCTTTCGACGCGATCGAGCGTAATCGGCAAGCAGCAGTCCGGCAGCTGTGAGCTGTACTACATCCTCCCATCCTTGATCATAATGCCTCGCCGATGGCACGGTGCACCTGCGATGATGCAGGCATCGACCCCCATGCCCTCCGCTAGGAAGCGCTGTGTTGCATGCGATGGAACACAAACGCATTCATACATACTGCTGCACTGCTGCCTTCATATGCTGCACTTGCGGTGTGCAACATGCAACGCAAGCACAAGCGGTTTTCGTGTTCTCGTTTCTCGTGTATTCAAGCAGTAAAGTAGTACCAAAAGAGTAAGATGACAGCACAGCAGCAGCAGCAGTGTACGCAGTCGACCTTGTGCGTTCCAGCGCCAGGCCTCCCCTTGCAGCGGACGCTCGTGCCGTACTCGACTTCTTCACCTCTCACCTGAACTCGTTGCCAGTCCTTGCGAGCGATTGGGATGCTTGTCAGTGGGAGCGTGCTCCAAGAAAAGCAGCAAGCTATCGGCAGTTGAACAGAACGAGCGTGGTCCGTGAAAGCCCATAAATTGGAGTTTCAACGATTTCGAGGCGTTACTTGTATGGGGACAATAGGCTTAAAACCGGACGCAGAGCTTGCTGTGCTGTCATCTGTGTGTGCTGTGCCACCCAGCGCCAGGCTCTGCACGCACTCGAAGGTGATTGTTGGCAGTGTTGTCATCGACGAGCTTTGTTTTGCCCGGCGTTGGATTTGCCCAAGTATTAACGGCTCTCTTTTGTTGGGCGCATGCTCAACACACATGATTGAATAACTCACGTAGTCAGCGAGTTGCAGCCTCCCCTCTCGCGGCAAGCTAGACATTCCCATCGTATGTACCAGGCCTACGTCTTGCAACGACCACTACCGCTGTGCCTTGCGTCGCCTTGTTGAAGATGACCACTTGCCTGTCACCCCCCTCCCTTGAAACCCTCGCAGGAAGCACCCGAAGTCGGACAGTGGCGTCGTACGACCCAGTCGGCGCTGTCGTCCGCACTCCCAGGAGGATCATGCACCCCCGAGCCGGCACCCAGCGACCAGCGCTACGCGTTGCTAAAGCTGCCACCTCAGCCGTCGCGCTTTGTAGCTTCCTAGGCAGAGTCGGGAAGGGAGTCAATGCGTTCGCTTTTCCGTCGTGTGCACACCGACGTACCTGTAGCCTGCCCTCGACCGCGTCGAAGTCCAAGGTATGTAAGTTCGCGGGGCAGGAGATAAGGCGGGCTGGGGGCCAGGGTGCTTGGCGACCGACGCTGTCTGTCGTTGGTAGGAGGAGCTCGAGAGGCGGCTTGCTCCAGCTGGGGAGCAGTGCAGAGGACGGAGCTGGGGAGGACGAGGAAGCCGCCAGGGAGGAGGTGAGGCCGTACCTATTACCTGCGGTATGTGTTGCTTGACTGCTGTGGGCAAATAGCTACGCACGGTAAGAAGGGACGACAGGGCCGAAGCACAGAATCGTGCCATTTATGTGCGCGAGTGCTGCATGTTCTCAGACACAGCTCAATAAACCACAGCAGCAGTACTCCTCGCGCTGCACTATTACTGTACTGCTGTACTGCTGTATAGTGCTGCTGCTCGGCATATGAAGCATCTGGAATTGCTTTAAATACCGCTGTCTACATGTAGTACCTGGCATATTATACGGTACATTAAGAAAGCTATATCCGAGTTGAGCGTAAAATAGCAGGTATGCAGGCTGTGCAGGCAGCATTTAGGTCCCCGTAATTTCCAGGGCACTACGTACAGCAGTCGTGGGCCTGCAATGTACACAATTCTCCATATATTCCGTGATAGTGCGGTACCGCACTCTTTCGGCACCCTAAATAGTGCGGTACCCCACTATCCCGGGATATTGCGCGGCCCCGCAATAGAGCGGTGACAGTCGTCTGGCCACCCACCGCACAATTAGCGGCCCCACGACTGTACTGCTGTATCCCTTTCTGCTTCGCCATCAACTCACCAGAATAGTGCCGGGGTCGTATTAAAGTGACCAGGGCCAACAGGGCCCCTGTACGACATTGCTGAACACATCGGTTAATAGTTGGAGAAACGACCGGTTTTGTTCTGTTTTCCAAGTTTGATTCGCGTGTCCATTGTAAACTATTAATACATCGCACTTTCTAAACAAACGGCCGCGAGTGTCCTCAGCCTTCCACTTTCGCTTCCCCGCTTTCGAGCCGTTGTGGGACTACTCTATTACTATATTACTGTAGGACCACAGGAAATAATGCTTTGTGCTTCACGACCTCGTGTCGATCCGCTGTTCCATCCTGGAAACCCCGGGGGCGGCGACTCATCATCCCGTAAATCATGTCCCATGGTCAGTATTTCGCTCACGTAATATCCAGGAAACCCCTTTAATAAGTATCTTAGTCGGGCGAGTTTAGTAACTGACGGGGTATTCGGTGTTTTATCCTGGAAACCCGTGGTGGCAATTTGTCATCCCGTGATCATGAACGGTATGTAGAAAAATTCATCCAGGAAACACATGTCAAAAGCTGTGCTCTCTCTCTCTTACACACCTCACGTGTACCAGGTACACGGGTACCCGTCCAAAACAGCCGGAAGTACTCGCTAGTCCTCACCCCCCCTTTATTTATACGCTTGCAGAGGTTGGGTTGGCGTCGGTTGGCGACGACGCCATAAAACACGCCTCTTTCTGCGCGAGCTACAGTAGACAACCAGGGTACCGTTTTTCCTTTTTTTGTTTCACGTCACCACGGCTGGCGGTCGAGTTACGAAAAACATTGGTGCGGGGTGGAGAACCTCTACTCCGCATGAGGGGAATGATTGTATATGTAGTGTGTAAATGGTGAGGCAACCACGAGGCAGAGACATAGCATACCCATTGATGTCTCCCGAAGTGGCCACGCCAGAGAACTACTGTAATTTATTCATTGGAAGCTGTGATCCATTGCAAGTCATTGCCACAAGCGGTTCTTAGTTGGATGCAGCTCACCCTTGATGCGATTCGCCGAACACCTCAAGGTGCTTCCCGCTTGGTGCAAGCAATGTCGGCCTGGTCGGTGAAAACCCGACGTGCCCCGTCCGGCATTGTAGGGATGCGAGGGTCTATGATCGTGAGACTACGGCCATGCATGACATAAGTACACCCCCCCCCCTCCCATAGTTAGCGAGTATTCGTTGGCCACGAGTGCTCGGCGGGGTACACCTCTAGAGGTGCACCCGTTTCACCTACGACACGGGTACCGGCGGATATCACTCGTCCCGCCAATACTCGTCCCGGGCACGAGTGACACTCTTTACTCGCCGGATATTTTGGTGCTCGCGAGTACCCGGGTATGGAGTACCCGGGGAAACTCTGTTTTCTTTTTGAAACCCGATGGATGGCAACTTAACATCCCGTGGATCACGTCCCCTTGGTAGTGCTTCGTACAAAACATCTCCAGGAAATCCTTTTCAAAGCTGTATGGCGATTATACTAATCTCACGTTAGAGGTGTACCTTTTGTCAAGACACCGGGTACTCGCGGGTACTGGGGTACCCGGTGTTTCATCCTGGCAACTGCGGGGATGGCAAATGTAATATCACGTCATCGTGTCCCCTGGGCAGATGGCAATAGTTCGTGCACCATTTGCAAGAACCCCATTTCAAAACCATACTCTCACATACCTCACATCACCCGGGTGTTCGGCTGCTCGACGGGTACGCGGGTACCCGCCCAAAATAGCCTGAAATACCCGCGAGTACCCAGCCCCCCCCCCCCCCCCCCCCCCCCTCTCCAAACTGGTTGAAGTCGTTGAGCAGGAGTAAAACTCCGCTGTAAGGTACCACCACTCATACACGCCCTTGGTCTCTCGCATCGCCCTACTACACTGTTATGTACGGGTATTCTACTGTTAAATAGTTCATTTACGCTACCAGCACTCGGAGGGAGCGAGTTGGTATCTGTCTCTCTGTATACAGGGGACGACACATCGTCGCTATAGCAGTATACTGGTACATACGACGTACGGTATCAACACCTCTGCCTTCGCTTCGACCCACTCTCTGCCTCGTGGCGTGGGAAGTAACCCTTGTATCGACAGTGTAGGGTGTAGAAAGGCGTTCAGCGTTGGGTTGGTCTCTCTGCCGTGGCGACAATCTGTAGACACACTGTAGACACTCTTTAGACACTCTTTAGACACTCTTTAGACACCCTTCAGGCAGTCTTTGGACACTGTCTAGGCACTTCCAGACAGTCTGTAGACACTGTTTAGACGGTCTTCAGACACGGTTTAACCAGTCTTTAAACACTCTTCAAACGCCATTTATGCAACGTTTATACAGTCCTTTGACAGTGTTTAGACGCGATTTAGACACTCGCTAGACACGCTTCAGACAGTCTTTACGAGACACTCGTCGTTAGACACTCTCTTTACACTCTCTTTACACTCTCTTTACACTGTTTAGACACTGTTTAGACACTGTTTAGGCACTGTTTAGACACTGTTTAGACACTGTTTAGACACTGTTTAGACACCGATTAGACACTGTTTAGACACTGTTTATACATTATTTAGACAATACTTACGACACTCGCTAGAGACTCTTGAGGCACGCTTCATGGCACGGTTCAGACACTCGTCTTTACGCACTCGGTAGACACTCGTCAGACATTCGTTACACTTTTTAGACACCATTTGAACAACCTTTAGACGAATTATACAGTCATTAGACACGCAGTATACACCCTTGAAACGTTTTAGACGCTCTTTAGGGACGCTTAAACACTCTTGAGACACTCGTTAGACACTGCTTACAGACACTCTTTAGATCGCCTTTAGTCCTTCGATCGTCGATCGACCGACATTGGAATGTTGGGCCTCGCGCACGCAACTACAGTAGAAGGCATCACGAGGAGAAGCCAGCCTTCGGCAGAAGTGAAACAAGTCACCAAGTCGCTACTTGACCTATCACGGTTTTAGCAACCACCCCAGGTAGCGCTACGAGCACTGTCGAGTCCTACCGGGATGTGAAACGATCAGATCACCAGTGCACTGTATTCTAGGAGCAAGCGCTGTACATTATATATGGGCGACGATGGGGAAGGAGCGATGGCAGTGCAGTAGATGTGCTGGTATTGGTGCATACTAGTACTTGTACAGATACGGGTTAACACGGTTAAACATTGGGTCGGTACTGGTACGATGCCTCTACGTACTGGAGAAGGTGTTTTTACTGCTGTGGAAGCGAGAAGCACGATCCGGGTACGAGTATGCCACTGTTGTTGTGTGCCCGCTGTTTTACTCTGCGACTGTAATATAAACAATGCAGGGTGGACAACGCTACGGATAGGCAGCCGCATCAAACCGCGGACGCCCAGGTCGATTTTGCCTCCTAGACAGGCCTCTATTGTTGCGCTCCCTACGTAAGAACGCCAGTTAATACGACGTATTGTACTCCGGAGTCTCGTGTTGTCCCCAAAACTAGAACGGAGCCGTGGGAACGAAAAGCTAGTATAGCCCTACGTAGACGAGAGAACCAAACCTAAGCGGGGCGAAGTGGAGTAACACGCTGTCCTATCCCCCACTCAGCAGTCAATGCTTCCTGACCGGCACAATATAGGTATGCTGATTGACGGCCTTCGTGAAGCGGTATATGGAGATATTTCCCCCGGTCTCATAGCAATCTGCATTTCTATCTTACGTTGGGGAGGCGAGGGAGGCCTGTGCTGGTGGTCACCCAATCACCAGCTCTCGGCGCACACCACGCAGATTCATGCAGCAGTTTCATGCAGCAGTTTTCATACAGCCGTTGTACACAGCGCTTTGATCGAGCAATTTCGCTGTATAGATGGAAACCGACGGCCGCCTTCGAAAGACGACGTCGACCCGCGGCCCCTTCCGCCCTCCGGTTGCTGGTTTGATGGTTCTACTCCTGCTTTAATCCTGCCCCTACAGTACTTGTGTTTGACGTCACCGGCTGCCCACAAGGCTAGTACGTGCGTGGGATACTAGGGTCAAAGCTTTATCCATTGTGCTCCGGAGTAGTACCAAAGCTCGTTGCATATTTTGATATTTTAATATTTTAGTGGTTTTTGCGGCCAATAGATGTGATAGTACGTCGCCTGAAAGGTCACGGTGGTTTTTGATTCAGCGCTCCTAGCGTAGTGTGGCGTAATGGTTTTCCTGTCCCAGTTGTTGTCTTCGGTTTTTTGTTTTTCACCATGGTAGGGAAATCAACCAATGAAAACATTCCGGTGCCGCATCGCCACCATTTTTCCCTCGTGCCGCTCCTGTTTGCCGATATGTGCTGTGTACCTGGTCTTTTTTATGCATGTGGTTCGCTGCGTGACATGGTATTTATGCTGGATGTGGTGCGGCCTTACCCTGTCCAGGCGGCCTTCGAGAGCATTTTCGACAAGAACGCTGCTGTGCTGGACCTCCCTCTTGAGCTGTTCGACGAGGACCGAGCGGAGCCCATGACGCCGGGCTCCACCCGAACGGAGATGCCGGTGTTCATGCTTGATGTTTCCGCGTGTCCTGGAGGGGTGGTACCGCTTCACATCTTCGAAATGCGTTACAGACAGGTGAGACTTATAGCGTGGGATTCGGGACATAGCGCTTTTGCCCTGCAAACGCAAGGAGTGCTTTGTACGTGCCGCTGAATTGCGCGCTCAACGTTCCGTCGCAGCGTACCTGCGTGTTGAATATGCTTTGTTTCAGTTTAAAGTGTTTACTTCATCAAGCATAAGTATGTATATATGTACTTGGGGAGGGCGTTGCTGTGTTGATGGGGCGAGGTTTGCCATGTACTCTCACTCCCCCGTGTGCCGTTTGCACACGGCCGCTGAATTTTTTTTTTTTGAAAGTATTAAATATGTTTTGAACGTATTAAAAAGGCACCTTAGCTATGAGATCGAGAGTTTCCTTCAAAGCTGTCTCTACAAACTTGGTTTGCTACTTCGATCGCCTGCTATTACAGGGGACCATAGTGAATACTAGTAAATAGGACCTACGGTACACCCAAAAACTTACATAATTACTGTACCTATTTTTAATAACAATATTTGGTCCTATTTACTATGCTCCTCCTTAGTACGAGGTTTGAAGATATTTACAGTGGTCTACAATTTTTGACGTTTTTTCAACTCGCTTCCTATGTTACAATGAGCATTGGCTACGGCTGCTGCTGTAGGCTGGCTCTGTTCTCCCTGAAGACGCTGCCGTCGGTGAGCACAGACCCAGCACAGACCCAGCCCTGGTATCGTGAAGGAGGAGAAGAAGCCGCCATGATTTGAGACCACCCCCTCCTACAGTAGGATACACGTTCTGTTTGACGCTTGCTTGGCGTATTCTACAACCATAAGACATAGTGTACCCACGTTGACCGGGGGGCGCGAGTACCACATATGACCCAATCGCCATGCAAGCTTTGCACCTTTCAGTGGGGTAGCATATGGGACGCAATCGCATGGCAAGTTTGTACGTGTCAAGGCTTGTCCTCCGTCTTCCAAAGGAGCTGAAGTCGATGGAATTCCAAACTCACCGGTACGGGTACAGTACGTGCATCATGTAAACGTCCAATCTAGGGAATCTCGGCGCTGTCTATTGGGGTTTTCAGCTGATGGCCGATGATGGGGCTCTACCAAGACCGCTCTTTCCTCGCCTTCAGTGAGCGCGTGTCCGTTACCAGTAGGGTTTTAGGCGTAAGGTTTTTTCTTCCTCGCAGCAGCTGTACGCCCGCGAAACCCCGTAAATACTGGTACCAGCTATAGTGTATCGCCTCTTGAACGTTGACGGATGTACCCAAACAGCCAAACACGGATATCTGATAGTGTCTCCCACCTTAGTAGGAATCAGCTCACCCTTCCCATGCATTCGATTCGCCAAACACCTCATGGTGCTTCTCGCCTGGTGCAAGTGCTGTCGGCCTGGTCGGGTGGAAATCCGACGTGCTCCATCCCGGGATTGCAGGGATGCGAGGGTCTATGGTTTTACGACTACGGCCATGATGGCACATGCAGACCCCCCCCCCCCCCCCCCCCCCCCCCCCCCCCCCCCCCCCCCCCCCCCCGGGGGGGGGGGGGGGTCACTCCTCTCCCCCTCCCACCCCCCTCACCGCTCCTTCCACCCCCCCGCCACCGTTTTGCGCGCAACACTGTTTTTTTAGATGTTCAACGATATCGGCACGAAGGACAACCGCTTCGGAATGCTGGTCAGCGACCCTAGTACGGGAAAGCCGTGTAAATACGGTGCCGTTATGGAGGTGAGTCCCTACCGTTAAAACAAAAACCAATGCACTCTTAACATTTTGTTCGCGCGACAGTTTTGGTCGACTTGGTGAGAGAATGTTGAACGTTGACCTCGGCGTGTACCTTCATTTTCAGGAGGGATGCATCTCTGCAGAGCTACACGTACGGGCACAATGGCACAATGAGAACATGTGGGCGCAGAGTAGACTGCTATACCTATGCGGTTGCGTAGGAACGCGGTATTGCGACTTCTACCTCGATAACTGTACAGAGCATACGCTTGTTGGGAATCAAGATGTTGTTTTTCAGGCAGGTAGACATGTTGCTGGCTATCCTTTTTCATAGAAGTCCTACTGGACATGCCCGCGGTGTCGCGCTGTGCTCAATACGCGTGCGTCACGGCCGACGATCAAAACCACCGTCATAATGAAGTGGTGTAGTGCACCACTGCTGTCACTGCTGTTGGGTTTGTATTTTCAGGGTAGCACGCGCAGCTGCCGTTCGCGTACAACGCCAATACCAGGTAGAAACAAACGCGAGCAAGTAGCGTCATGCTTTGGACACGCTTGGTAAACTTGTTGTCGTTGTTGTGGTTGTTATTGTTGTTGCTGCTGCTGTGTTTGTTTTGGTCCTCGTGTGTCATGGCCATAATCTAGTCCGTGGTGACCGGACAGTCCCTTGTATCACACACGATGCAACAGACACTTGATACTCCGTACGTATTTCGTTGGTACGTATGTACGTATCTCTCTCAGCTTGGAGTGCGACATGACGGCCTTCAGTCGGTTGGATTTTGTTTCTCCGGCATCATCTACTTGACCAGCACATGCCATTGACTACATCCCGCAAATGGGCCGACTCTTTTTTTTTTTTTAATTGTGCCACCTACCTGCCTGTCCTCCGTCATTTTGTCATGGTCTGGTCTCGAAAACGCTTGGGGCCCATCTGCTACTTGGACAGTGCGCTCAGCGAAAGCTTTTGCCCGACGGACGGCAGTATGTGCTCAACCAGGCCGTCGAAAGGTTCAGGTGTGTGGAGTATTTACGATATCGTACTACTGTAGTATAACTGAAAAAGAAACTCGCGCACCAAGATTTTTGGAACCGTTGTCAACTTGTGGGCGTTGGCGGGAGGCATAAACCCGCCCAACCCAACCATTGTTTCTTGTTTTATTTCTGTCGTGGTTGTAGGAAACGTTCCGCTTCAGTCAGCTCGAAAGGGACCCTTTTTTGTTTTTGGTGCGGTCCAAATTGAACTGTTGATATTATTAACATTCACTCGTATTCTATTACCTGTGCAATACAGACAACGTATTTCTTCATCGCGCCAATTGGAACCTCTTCGACACCTTGCGGTCAAGACTGACGAAAACATTAGTTTTGCGCTGTACATAATCGTGCCGGATGTTTCTACCGAGTAGTGCGTTGGACGTCGGCTTTGCCGGAGCGAAGAAGGGGGTGTAGAGAGTGGTTAGCTCCGTTCGGTACAAGCACTGGATTCGTTAGACGGCCTTGCTCCGGCCGGAGAAAGGGCACGAGAACCGGAGGTCATGTTAGCGGGTGGAAGCCGTATAATCTGCATCATCTAGCATATGTTTCCTGGGTTGGATCTGTAATACACAGATCAAGCACTACATATCAAAGCGGTAGATTAGAACCTACAGTAGATACACAGACGATGCACATCGTATCAAAACGGCAGGTTAGGATCTGTTGGAGATTATTTAAATCGTCATCTGCCCGACGTGTGAATCCGTTACAGTTGCGTCTTGAATTTCCTCTTGGCGGTGCTGTCCTGTCGGCGCGTCGACGACCACGTGGGGTTGTTAGCACTCTTTCACGAACACTCCCTTCAATTTGGTTGGCCTTTCTCCATACGGGCATTACCCCCAGGACTCAGCACAGGCGGCAACGAAGTCGCTGGTATGTTTAGGCTGTTGCTCCTCCCCGCTATGATAGCTTAGACCGCACAGTTGCTGATTATCCAAAAAGCAGGGTGTGCCATCGACAAGCTACTTGGAAGTTCGAAACGTACGCCACTGACCCTAAATTATGTAAAATACGCGCCCTGGCACGTTGTACAAAAGTTGTATGCACGAGTCATTTTGCGGCGTCAAATTGCCCACATAGAGTGATCGCGGCTTGCATTCTTCCAACCTCGATGCGGCCCACTTGCAGCAATAGTTTAGCGTTTTAATTTCTGTACCTTTCACAAGTGCCGATACCAACGAACGTCGATACCCTTTCCGCGCGTCACCCCGACACAGGGTTTTAAAGATGGTCAAGTCGGTGCCGTACACAGTGATGGAGGTGGAGGTAGGCATTCCCGACAACGAGCCGTTCGAGGGAGAGCCGAGCAAGTGGGGAGCGGAGGAGGGCACCCTGGTGGAAGATCTAGAAGAGCAGGTTGAGCACGCATTCCACAACTGGATAGGGCCCTAGCAGTGCCATTATTTTGTTGTAATGCCCTCGTTTGCGTTTTTGCCTCCCTCCCAACAGCCCCTCCCTCCATAACTTCCTGTCTCCGAGCTCTCCAATTAGTTTTGCGTGCCCGGTGGATTATCTCCTTCTAACGCCTTGCGCGACGATAGTTAAGCGACGTGAACAACATCGCTGCGTTGTGGAACGTCGTAAAGTATTTCCCCCTTGAAGGTAGGGTGTTTTTTTTGTCCTTCCGTTGACGACGTGAGAGCCTTTCGGCGGCGACAAATTGCTGTCATCCCGTCCCAATACTTCACAACCGGTGTATTGGTGTATGGACACACTGGTCATACGTGCGCTGCCTTGAGAATTACACACGTGTTTCGTTTCGCGGGGACGCATTTTATGGCCGCCATAAAAATCAGTTTTTGATGAGCGCTCGTGCAGAAACGTAGTGGCCCCTGGTAGGTGATCCGACGGTGAACAGAACAACCTGCCTGTTGTGCTCTAAGGCTACTACGTACCGCAGTCGAGTGACAACATTCCTGGTAGCTGATCATGGCGTGCTCGGTTTTGCCTGCTCCCTTTGAACAACCGTCTGCACGGCACCGCGTAATAGTCGTCTCTGACATGCTCGAAAGCAATGCATTCGTAGGCGATAGTGAGTTCATATTTATTTTGAGGCTTGCGAATACTTTGTGCGACGTGAGGGTGCTTGACCTATATCCCTTGCGTTCCACGGTAACTCTGTTACGCATGCTCAACCGACCCCTTTCTCGACAAAATTATGATCGCACCCCGCTTTGATGTTGCCTGACGCCGTGTGTCGTTTGTATCGCGCCACGCCATCGGCAGGTCTTTTCTACAGTAAACTCCGTCGTAGAGCTGATGAACAAGCTTTCACCACCCGCAGACCCCTCGGAGAACCGAACGCTTTCCGAGTGGTTCCTTCGGTGAGGGCTCCCCTTTTTACGGCATTTCTCACGGCACTTCTCAGGGCAAACAAATCCTAGCTAATCGCAGCTTCGTTCTCAGTCGTATTCCTTTTTTGCGCGAGCAGACGTTTGTAAAGTTTGTTGGCTTGGTCCGCCCTTGAACGATTACACCCGGGGCTATACCCCGCTATTCCGTCACTCCGTACCAGGTACCTGGTAGCCATCAGGGGTACGTGCTCTTGGCTTTTGGAGCTGTTGGCATTGCATCAGTTTGGCGTGATTATCGTTCGGTTCGGCCTGTTCGTGTAGCAGATGCATCGTTCTGTTGGAAGGATCCAGTTCCATCAGTTCCTCTTCCTGCGACCTTCAGTGACGAAAGGAGCCCCATTTAATAGTAATCTTGTGACAGACAGGGTCGCCTCGCCTCTCGCTTGTAGTTGACGGTATGTTTGGCGCCAATCGAACCCCTTCGTTGTCGGCTTGCGCAGCTATTCCCCGAAGGCAGAACGTGACGCCGCGGAGGGCGACGGGGAGGTGGGAGCAGACGACATAAAAAAGAAGGAAGACGAGCGCCGGATGAACTTTTCTTTCGCCGTTTCTGAAATGATCTCGATGGCGCCGCACACCAAACAGCTCCTCCTCCAGGCAAGTGCTGCATCTTTCCATGGCTTTGACGCCGGTTCCGCGCGAGACAGCGAGTTAGTTCCCCTCTAGCTGCGTTGGGTTATTTTTCTGCTGTGTTTGTTTTGAGGCAGCCGTAAATTACGGGCAGGTCTTCCTCCGCACCCCTCAAGTAAGCGTTCCAACGAGTAGACTGCCGGCGGGTTGTAGTCTACTAAGAACAACCCCCATCGCAAGCAGAACGATACACCGGTATACTTCACCGGAACTTTTTGTGCTTAGGGTTTTGTGTCACACGTACCAGTGACTAAGCGGCGTCTTGTAGCAGTTGCAGGGTTGCGTTCTGCTACGATCTTCAGCTGTGTGGCCGTTGACACTACTCTGGCACAAGTTTTGTACGCGTCTCTAAGTTACGCTGTTGCGTGCCTATGGTTTCGGGTAACTCGGAGCGCGATGGGAGGCGGGCGTCAATACTCCCACCTGTGTTGCTTGGAAAATTTGTTCGCAGCGTCACGAATTTTACTTGACTGCTCGCGGAGTGGATCAGCGCATCACGCCAGCACTTCACGCAATATTTACTGCGCGGACAAGCGTTGCCGAGTAAAGCGGAAAGGGAAGAGCTACCGCGCAGATCCTGGGTTGCGTACAAAATTTTCTACGTCCGTACGTAGGGTTGGACAGCCTGTCTCTAACCTAGTGCCCACCCTCTTTCTTTCACTTTTCGCTGTCACTCCCCGGCGTTCGTTTCCCGCGTTCTGCTTTCTTCCACTTTTCGCTGTCACTCCCCGTCGCTCGCTTTCCGCGTTCTGCTTTTGCTTCCGCTGCTTCCGATTCTAAACATCAGTCCCGCAGCACAGCGTACCGCCTAATGGCGACGAGAGAGATCCTTGTGAAGGCACAAAAAGAGCTGGCAGCGAAGAGTTCCCTGAAGGACACCTTAGGATAAGGCACGCCGAACGGGATTTTGTGGGAAATGTCGGCTTTACTCGAACCATTCGCGCTTTACTGCGGCCTTGAAGAGCGGGTTTTGCTCGGCTTTTGAAATATGACGTTAAATGTTCGGTGCGGCGCATGGCGGACTGGTGGGAGACGTGGGGTATCTGTAAGGGCGGGAAGTGGTCCTCACCGCCTCCGAACGTCGCCAAGTACGCTTCCCGTTTATAATGAAAGCAGAAAAAGTGAAAAGCCCTCCCGCTTGAGCAAAGTAACCGGAATGGGTCACGCCAAGACCTTGCGTTTTCGACATACTGCTGTATGCCCTGGTTGTACAGTTGTAAGCGGGGTGCTGTTCAAATGCCGCGTTCGTTACTTTGATGTTGAATATGCGGTTTTAGTTGTTCGTCGTATCCATTATTAATAGGATATTGTTGTCGTTTTTGTCGTTTGGCGGCGACGACCTTTCGAACACTGCGGCCAGAGCGGAACGCATTATAGAATGAACTTAGCTCTCATATAGGGACACTGCTTTGTGTCGCTCGAGAAGCAGCATCGTCGTTGTTGACGTTGTTCGCAGTCCGACGCTGTGCTGAACGAAACTCACTTGCAGCTTCACTACGATGCGCTGACTATACAGTAAAATATGTACGTACAATACCCGGACGTAAGTTTTTGGCAACTCCTGGTTGGCAAGTTGGTTTTGAAGCTTGTTCCGGCAATTTTAATATACCAGGTATGTTGGATGTGAGGTATGGTAGCTCACCCCCTCAATCGTTAAAAGGAATTCACACATACGAGCTGGTTCCAGCAAGAAGCATAACATTCCACCTTCGGAACTTGGCACCATGTTTTTTGAGAGTTGGGACCAAACAATAGCATTATTGTGTTGATCATGGCAGTGTGAAAAAGAAAACTGAGGGCTGGGTTTTATTTATTTTTTCGTTCTTAACCCCTTAAGAACTGGTCCCACGAATTTGGGGACGAAGTACTTGGAATTAATGTGGGACATTTTGTTCAGTTCTGAATGGGTTAAGGCGCCACGTTACGATTGTTCGAATTTTTTCAGCAGCTTTGACCTTTGCTGACGCACGAAAAAAGACCAGCTGTCACATTTTTCATACACATTGCCATGAAGAACAGCCATCCCAAATTTTGTTTGCCAACTCTCAACAATCATGTCGCATACACGATTTGTTGTGAGACAAAAAGGATTTCATGCGATGTTTTTAGGAGATTGAGCAATTTGGTCGAAAATAGCCCCAAAATGAACCGAAAAGAGGCCCGACGTCGGCCCAATTGGCCGATTGTTTTGTTTTTCTTTCGGAACCACATTGGATCTCAACCATGACCATTACTAAGCGAGCTGTTGCCATAATATCACGAATCTAAGAGTACATGTCGTATGGTCACCAATAAGTAAGCACTAACTGGCCAAGACTGGTTTATTTCACACGTTCGTTCATTAATAAGGTCGATTGTGGAGCGGGAACGCGTACGCGGAAACAGCTTTGTATTGTTATAAGTTTGGTTGTTACGTACTGATACACAGTTTTTGTCTGGTAACCGATATCCGGGGGTACTCCGAGCATCCTAGACTTATGATGGACACACGATTTAGCTTGTACCGAGCTCGTGCATTGACACTGCCTGGGTCCTCGTGGTGAACAGGCTCCAGCGTTGGTGACCTTGCTGCTCTCGCCCCCCCCAGCTGACGAAGCTCCAACTCACAGAGTGGTTGGTTTTTTATATGGCTCAGATTTGTCATGTGCTTGCTCACTTCATTTGTGAGCAAGAAGGGCCCTCCTTTACGATATTCGGTATTAAGCCGGTGTTCCACGTAAGGAGGCCTTTTCACGAGGGCACTTTCAGTTTTCATAGCCCTTGAACTGGGTTTCCCCTTAGCGCCTTCGAATCTTGCGTACTATCTAGGTGCACCGTCGTAACACTACTTCCACGAAAGGTGCTTTGAATTGTATGAAAAGTGGCGGAAGGGGGGGGGGGGTGTACTCATGTCGGGCACGGGCGTATTCGAATGGCCATAGACCCTCGCACCCCTACGCCTACAATGCCGGGACGGAGCATGTTGGGTTTTGACCAACCAGGCAGACAATGCTTGCACCAAGCGCGAAGCGCCGTGAGGTATTGGGCGAGACGTATGGAAGGTGAGCTGCATTCTGCTAAGAACCGGACTTGCATATGGACGACAGCCTCCAATTAATTGTTTTAACTTCTGGTGTGGCCACTTTCAGAGAAATTCATGGGTATTCCTATGTATCTGCCTCGTGGGTGCCTTACCATGTAGACACTACGTGATCCGATAATTCCCCTTGTGCGGAGTTGGGTTTCTCAATCCCGCACAAATGATCTAACTAGACCGCCAGCCTTGGTAACCGCCCCCCCCCCAAAACACACACAAAAAAACGGCACCCTGGTTGTCTAGCTCACGCCGTGAGAGGCGTGTTATACAACGTCGCCAACCGACGCCAACCCAACCTATATATAAATAGCAGGTTTGTTCTGCTCCTTCCCCCTCCCGCGTGCATATGTTTCCCTTACACCTGAATAAACAGTAAATGGGAGAGGGGGGGGGGGGCTGCCCCCCCCCCCCCCCCCGCGTATTAACGCTTTTCCTCAAAACTCATAATCGGAAACGCGGTCGGCTTCTCTACCGGCCGCGCTCGGCGATTTAAACGCCCCCCATTCTTGTGCAATCCAGAAGCAACCGCTCTTATCGGAACTCTGAATTTGCTAAACTGTCAACTATTGTTCCGTTGTTTCTAACGGGCCGCTCACACCGGCACACCGGGAACCCAACTGGCCGATTGCAAAGTACCGCGTGCATTCAAGTGGTCTTTCGTGACAGCGGGCCGCTCATATCGGGAACCCACCAATATCGCTCAACGCTTACTCCGTGTAGTGATTCCATCTCTAACGGCCCAGGTTATCTGGGGGGAAAAACTGCTAATCGACCACTACGTAAAGGTGCTTTCGATTGGTTCACCGTCCGTCTCTAACAGCCCGATCATACCGGGAAGCCAACACTGATATTGTGTTATTGTATATACCATAAATAGTATTGCTGCGCTACTGCTGCTGCTGCTGCTGCTGTAAACAATACGTTTTTACTTTTTTTCGAAAGACTTAAGTACGCACTCTTTTTTGGTTTAGACCGGAGAGGCCCCTTACTTGAGTGTTTTGCAAAAACGAGTTTAGTTATTTTTTGCAGCAGCAATACTATTTCTAGTACAACAAGATCATGTCATTACTCCTTACCGAACACGGCATAGCTACAATTATAACGCTCATACCTGCCCCTGACCAACCTATAGATTGTTCGCTATAGTCTCTAGGAGGTGTTGGGGGTCTTGGATCTGCAAGGGAGGGCAGGCCTTGTTGTGTTTGCATCACGAAACAAAAGTGCTCAGCAGCAATATTTTTGATCGTTTCAAAGCTCCTGTTTAGTATTTACACTCTGATGTGGCCACGTAGGACGCTACGGACGGTCAGACTAAAGGCCCACGCAGGTTCACCTACTATTATTAATAGTGTTCGGTGTCTTTGTAAAAAAAATCTGAGTCAAAACAGTATCAACAGCCAGATAAACTGCTTTTTTTCAAAATCGTCGTTGGGTGCCATGTATTAAGGTATTCCTACCCTGGGCAGGTTAGATACTGGCTTGCAATTACGCGGTATGGGGCTGACCCTATTACCGGAAGCAGGTTGAGATGAGACGCTCTCAGTCAGTGACAAGATCATGGTTTGATGACGATTTATTATATTTCCCGCTGGTTCCTGAATCAGCGAATTCTAGGAAGGCGGGCGAGCAAAAATCCTTTGCTTCGGCATGGTTATATCAGAAACACGCGAAAACACGCCACCTCAATAATAGAGGGGAAACGGGGATACCATGAATACCCTGTCAAAGGGGTATGGCGAGTCGTTTTTGAGTAAGAGGCAATTTTCGTGATGAAAAAGGCGTCGGGCCTACGTTCTCAAACACTGCTCACACGGAGTAGGTCTGAACATTAGTACTGGAGAAATGACGTTTTCGGTAGGGAGTCGTGAAAGGTCGACATTTTACCAGAAATAGTAATGTAACAGGAAAAACAAAAGAGGATTTTGTTTAAAAAAAAATACCGCGGTGCCCTTGTATTGTTTGCCCGAAGGTGCTTTATAGTCTGACTGTAGCTCGTATACTTCGTAGTGTACACGTGCGGTTCGTCTCGTACTCTGAGTGCAGTCTTTTTTCTATCGCGAGAAGATTTCAGCCCTTTCTTCCCTCGTCGACTCGCATCGAATTGTACTTACCCACGTTGCTATCAGTAGACGCTCTCAGCAGTTGATACCGCAGTTTTTTTTTCAATGTTTTGCAAATAAACTCAAAGGTCCGACCCACGTGGGATTTTAACTTCAGGACCAGCTCTCAGCAGCATTCGAGGGCACCACTAAACCACTGCACAGATGGTCATTTCAGTACGTTGCGGGGCGTTGTGGCAAAATTACAACCTTATCACTTTGGGGCGACGGGAAAAACGTATACCGCAACGTACCCAAATGCATCTCGATTTTGGGACGTCCTGTTGTGAGCTTTAGACAAAATGCGAGGTTGCAGGTAAGTAAGTGGATGTTCTTCCAACGCTCCATTTTTTACATATTGCTCCATCAAATATATATGTGATGTATTAAACGTGAATTTTCAAGAAAATATATTACCGAAACACATGAAGGAACTTGACATTTATCTGCAATATGTGCATCGAAAATAACATAGTAAATTGTCTACTCTTGACGAAAAATGGATGCTCTTAGTAGTCCGTGTCGCCCACAGGGGAGGTGGGTGAAACTGTGACGATCCTTTCCCGTCCATTTCCCCCTGCCCCTCCTGCCTCGTCTCCTGTTCTAGCTGATATACGCGACTGACCTACCCCTCGCTCTGAGAGTCAACCCATAACAGCCAATCCCATTCAGAAGCCGCGTTCTCAGCCCGTCTCTCCAATTTTCTTCTTCTACACGCCACACCTCGCCCGCCTGCCCCGGTTGTCTCCTCGGTTACGCTTTCCTTCCAACCAGGCCAATGACACCCACAGTGGATCCTCTCCATTCGACCTCAATTGTCCCATGAACGCCTGCAACTCCCATCTCCTCTGTCTTTGGATCATCCACGGTAGCGCTCCCAACCCCTCCAGCCTCATTGCTCCTTCTATCCTTTCCGAGTGCAGCGCTCATTGATCCGGTATCCGTTCCGTCAACGCCCTCTTTCCCTGCAATTTCCATTTTGACCCCACCTTGTCCAGCTCACTCATCACGAACTACACCGCCTCGCCGCTTGTTCACCCCCCCCTCTAAATATATGATATATTTATAGGTTGGATTGGCGTCGGTTGGAAACGACGCTGTAAAACACGCCTCTCACTGCGTGAGCTAGACAACCACGGTACCGTTTTTTGTTTTGTTTTGGCGGTCACCAAAGCTGGCGGTCGAGTTAGATATTTTGTGCGGGGTGGAGAACCTTTGCACCACACAAGGTGAATGATCGTATCACGTAGTGTATGGCAAGGCACCCGCGAGGCAGTTACATAGTGCTCTCATTGCTGTCTCAGGAAGTGGCCACACCAGAAATTAAATTAACTCATTGAAGCTGTTGTCTATATGCAAGTCCGCCTCAGAGGCGGTTCTTAGCAGGATGCAGCTCACCCTCCATGCGACTCGCCCAATCCTCACGGCGCGTCGCGCTTGGTGCAAGCAATGTCTGCCTGGTTGGTGAAAACCCAACGTCCTCCGTCCCGGCATTGTAGGGATGCGAGGGTCTATGGTCATACGACTACGGCCGTGCACAACGTGAGTACACCCCCCCTCCCGGGGACGCGACGGTCTATGGTCATACGACTACGGCCGTGCACGATATGAGTACCCCCCCCCCCCCCCGGCCCTCGCTTCTGTTGTCATCCGTGTGGGGCGTTCTCCTCTCCCCGGGATACTGCTTCGGAAGTACCTGCCCCCACCCACGGTTCCAACACATTCCCCTCCAGCCCCCTTGCCCCGCGCTCCCCCTTTTCATCACCATCACGGCACCTAGTTTGCGCTGATCTCCTGTTCTTCCCCTGAAGCGTGCGTCCATCGTAGCCACCGCCCTTCTCCTCTCCGGCCCCAGCTCCTCGCTTTTATCGGAAACGGTTATGTCGCCTCTCCGGCAGCAGTAATCTGGTGCTGTTGATTGTACTCAGTAACACAACGCATAAGATCCGTCGTATAGTAGGAGTTTCACATGATTGATAGGAATTATTGTAGTGGGATATGGGACATCGGGATGTTTTATGGGCCGCTCGATGTCACTCGATGTTTGGGCCGAGTCAGCTCGACAGCTATGGGAATAATGCACAAGAGAGCTTCTGTGTTACTGCTGTCTTGAGCCACCACGACGCCTTCCTGTGCCAAATGCGTGTACACCTTTAGAGACCAATCAGCACACTAGTGAACCGGTGATTCTATTGGAGAGCGCTGACATCCCAGAGGGGACTCCCAGAGGGGAGCAGGTTGCGTGAGTCCATGCCAGGTCACGAGGACGCTGTTATGGAGAGGATAAAGCTACTTAAGACTGAGATCTTGGCACTGGAGCTCGAGAAGGAGATCGGACTCGCAGAGGCAGCTCTGCAAGCGTCGTATGCAGAGGATCCCGCCTTGACTCGATTTTGGTCATGGCGAGTGCCGGCGATGACGGAGAGACTTCAGGTTCTCCGCAACGAGCATGAGCTTCAAGCGGAGGTCGTGATGAATATTGCTGTAGATTTAGTTAGATACGAGAGAGAAGAGGAGAACGAGGAGAGAGCACAAGGAGAGGAGATCTCGCTCCAGCAGTAGCAGCGCGACCCCAACAACGCCACGTATGAGCCGCAGCTGGTAGACCGGCCTGGAACTGGAGGCGAAGGCACTGGGGTGAAGAAGTTACAGAGGCAGCAGCTGCTCCAGTCGCACCGTCCGCAAGAAGAGCAGCAGCCAGAGGATTGCTGCGCTTGCCGGGACAAAATATCGCAACTGCCGCCGCCGCTTTTGCCGCCGCCGCCGCCGCCTCCGTCGTCACCATCGCCGTCGATGCCGCCGTCTTCGTCGCCGCTGCCGCCATCGTCATCGTCACCGCCGCCGTCGCCGTCGCCGCCGCCGCCGCCGCCGCAATTGCCGATGCCGCCGCAACGCCCCAGTTTAGCCAGGCTTATGCCTGAGACTGTGGGTCTAGTTCGCGCAGGAGAAGAGGAGAGTAAGAGAGAGGGAGAGAGTTTGTTGGCCGGCACGAGGAGCCGGGGGAGGGGATGATAATTGGAAGTCGGGGGAGACGTTGCCCCCGAGGAAGGAGGAGAAGGAGGGAGCGAAGGTGGGGGCTGGCCGAGGAGTCTGCATCGTCGGCTGGGAGGAAGAGCATTGGCGCAAGAGGAGGTGCTGCCCGAAGCGAGAGAGAGTAAAGGAGAAATGATCACCACGCCGTCAGCAAGGGCTCTCGCCCGCACCAGGCGAGGATGAATTTGATGCTTGCTGCTGATGATTTCCGTTCTTGAATTGATTTTGTTTTGATTTAAGAATGATGAATACCCCCACATTTGAGATATGGGAATGGAGCATGTTTTGGAGATTTTGAGGGTGGAACGGAGGTATGACACACAGGCGTATTTGTATAGCTTCTCTCACTGAAGTTTTCCTGTAGAGACTGCTGTAGCGTACAAGTACTACTGCAGGACAATGTCTGTATGTTTTGTGGTTGCCTGGTCGGACGCTCTGGCTGGGTACCAATCCACGTACGAGTAAGACGTATTTTTTTAAAGTGCAATATGAGGAAATTATGAAATAATGAGTTGAACTTTCAGCACACACACGTACATCATCAGTACTGCTGCTGTATCGTATCAGCATAACCCCCCGTAATTGAATACGAGTACGAAAGCAGTAGTAGTAAAGTACTGCGAGTACAAGAGTATACGTAGAGTTGAGTACGATACTACATCGTATATATCTGGACTGCAGAGTAGCACAACCCCCTTTGCGATATGTCCACCCTGCGTTGCCGTGCCTTGTCATGCACAGAGCAGGGGGGAGGGAATGTGTATGGTCGTATGTATTGAGCAGGGGGGAAGTTGACTGTGCTAAAAGATACGACGCAGATTATCCGTTTCGTAGAAAGGAGTTCCATGTATTGATGAGGCATTATGTGTGAGGGTAACATCTAATTGGAATCAGAGTATATATTGCGGGAGAACGGGGCATTTCATGTCTGGCAGCTTGCTGGGTAATACCCTTTGATGTTTCGTCATGAGCTGTCACTCGACAGCTCGATAATAATACAAGCACAACCCCCCGTCCAGTGTCCGGGTATACGAGTATACTGCTGTTGATGGTAGAGTTATCAATATGAGCTGAGGAAACGCTTTGCACGGTACTGCTGTACATGTTCACCAAGTCGGAGGATTGAGTGAGATACTACGCATACGTACAGCAGTATATAGTGATCGGTAATTCATGGATTCGACATGGTATATCATGTGGTATCATAAGTATGTTGTCGTTGTCAAGTAACCAATATGCAATGGCATTTGAGATCATTAAATTGAGGTAAAAAGAGAGATTTACAGGCTGATACGCATGTATTAATGCATGAAAAGAGCAAAATACCCGTGACCACCCTGATTTCTGGTCCGCACGACCTGTCCCCTACTGTTTGTTTCGAGTCTATGCTATCCAGGTGACTGCTGATTTTACCCAAGGGGATGAGCTGGGTGACCCGAGCTGCGGCGACGCTGTGAGGCCGGAAAGAGAGGCAGCCGCAGCGGAGGCAGCACCAGCAGTAGGAATGTTTGGGGCATTATTGGGACTGTGGGTAGGTTTTAAGTTTTGAATGAAAAGTGATTTCCTTATTCTTACGAACGATTTCGTTGTTTGAGTTTTTGCTGACCGATTTGCTTGGTGCGTATTGCGTTGAGAGTGTGGCTGTTGAAGATGAAATAATCTCAGTCTACGGCAAAATGACCACGACTGAAGTGACTTTGAACTGCACCAGAGGGCGCGTTCGGTCCACATTAAATGTTCTTGGTTTTGAGCTTTAAAGTCGAATTCCGCCCTTCTTTGCGTTTGTCACGCGTTGGATCGAGCGATATTGGGTCTGTGTACTTGAAGTAATATATAATACACGTGGATGGAGTTTCTGCGGTTACGTTCATATAGTACGAGTGGAGTTTTATTTTTCCTGGTTCAGCTAGGCCCCATACTGGGTACTAGTATACGAGGTAATCGGGGATATTCAAGGAGTTTTATGTTGGTTTATGAATTGAGTATTTATGTCCGGCTGTTGCGTAAGCGTGCAGCAGCGTATGGGTATGTGAGTTATGAATCCGAATAAAAATACTGTTTTTCCTTGGCTAATTCTGAGGATAATGCCGTTTTTCCTGGCAATGAATTTCGAGAGTGTTCGAGGTTTCCAGCACGAGCAACTATGATTTAGGGTACTGTGGTTTAAGCGCCAGATTAATTATTTGGGAAAAAGTATGTATGCTATCTCGCATTACCGTCGCGATCTGTGAATCTATGGCGGGAGCAGGGGATGAAAGGAGACTTTTATCCGGGGGAACGGGGTTCCTTGCGATCTCTAGCATTATACCTTTTTCTTAGTTTTTATTTGTTTGGTTTAACTACGTACTGTCACATTTTCCATAGTTGCATTGTTTTTGTCTGGGGTTGAGGATACGGTTTTCGAGTTGCAGATTTGAGTTTGAGTTTCCGAGTTTGGTATGAATTCATTATGATTTTGCGATGTATCGACCCTGCAATGTCGTGCCTTGTCATTCACCGAGCGGGGGGAATATTATTTTGGTTGTGTATAATGAGCAGGGGGGATGTTGATTGTACCCAGTAACACAACGCATCAGATCCATCGTATCGTAGGAGTTCCACATGATTGATAGGAATTATTGTAGTGGGATATGGGACATCAGGATGTTTTATGAGCCGCTCGATGTCACTCGATGTTCGGGCCGAGTCAGCTCGAGGTTTGGGCCGAGTCAGCTCGGCAGCTATGGGAATAATGCATAAGAGAGCTTCTGTGTTACTGCTGTCTTGAGCCACCACGACGCCTGCCTGTGCCAAATGCGTGTAACCTTTAGAGATCAATCAACAGTATCATACGTATTCATTTTGTTTTTCTTATTTCCTCATCTCTTTCCTTGTCTTCCGTGTGTGGCGTGTGGCACGAAGACGAAACGAATTTGAGTAGGAAGCGCCACGCACCCTTCGTATGGGTGGCGCCCGAGGGAATGGAGACGGGGAGGGGGAACGGTTCGTAGGGAAACAGCGATTGGCGAAAACAGGAAGGAGACGGCAGACAGGGTAGCATGGTACCAGACCGACTAGCTGGTAGAACCTTTCTGTACTTCACGGGTAAACACCCGCCTCGGCTGCCTGGGAGTGCTTTTGGTGTGTGCTTCGGTTGCTTATCATTTACTCTCGTTCTTAGGCTTTTGCTCTGTTTACGTTGTTTTCATTCCATTTCATTCCATTTCATTTTTATATTGGCTGTCACATCTCCTTCAGGGAGAAGCACGACACTTTCTTTCTTTGTCTTTTGTATTCGTTTTCGTTCGTTTGTTGATCTGTTTTATTATTGATTTATTTTCCTGTTCGCTTTTTATTTTCTTGTTTTCTCTCTCTTGCAGCTGGGTTGCTATTAATAGCAGAGTACACGTATGGCATTGCACTGTCTGCATTGGTTCCCGCATTGCAGCGTAGTATCTCTGTGTCGTAGTTTTGTGACCACAGGACTGGCATCTCTCTATTAATAGGATGAAGAGTCGGCACAGACACTTGGATGTGCTGGATGTCGACGGGTAGAAAGGACGGTTCAATGTGAGAACGCACATACTGGGTCGAAGGGTACGTCGCAGGGTGTCTGTTTCTATATACTTATCTGCACATTGTCAGATGGTTAATGGAATCATAAAATGAACACAACGTGGCAATCCATCCATTTTACTTTCAAGAATCTATACCCTGGAACCAGCACACGGCAGAAATAATTAGCGTATCATATACGGGCGAACATACGCAAGAAGGAGCAGCACAGCAGAAGTTATAATAGTACGGATATAAACGATTACGATTTACTATTAACCCTTGTTTGTGGTATGCGGTTGCTCGATACTGATTTCCCGTATGTGGCGGTTTCATATATTGGTCTACGGAGATCGGGGTTTCGTATTATGTGTCGGGGCATTATTTAGGATGCCTCGCGGTACCTGGTGGGTTGCTGTCTCCCTCCTGGGAGCAGTCTGCGATACAATGATGATGCGACCCGGGCTTTGATGATAAGATACTGCCCGTATACATGTGAGGGTGGAGCGTGACAGAAAGGTACGGCTCACTCCTGTGTGGTGTTCATGATGGGCCTTTGACGACAGGTACTGGCTCTACTTGTGTGTGTGTGTATTTGGTAACGTGGTGGTACGAGTGTATATTATCTACTACTCCTCCTTGACGACCCACGGTATAGGCACGTGGCTACACAGAGCACGTTTGACAGCAGCGTTCACAAACAAACGCTACCTCTATACGTAGAAGCACGCGTCTCCCGCGCAAGATATTTTAACGGTTGGTTAAGACCTACTACTGCGGTTAGTGTACGCGGTATAGGTCGTGATTTGTCCGGTCTGCGCGTGATTAGACTCTTGTGACTTACGAAGGTCGTGCTTTCTATTTACCGGTCCGGCACTTCTTCTGTGAAGTACGCGATCTTTTAGATTATTGTTATTATATTTGCCATACGACAATGTGCAGCATGAGCTTCAACATTGATCACTCATAACATTCCCTAGAGCAGAAACCACGGAAACCAATATTAAATCAACTTAGTATGAATACGTCAGCTGTGAGTTCAACCGACTGAATAGCTGATACTAGATAAATATTCGCTATCCTATCATTTGGCTCTATTGTAAGAGCATTGTCTTAGTTACGTCATGGGTCTACCACTCACTGCTTGTGTACGCGACAGCACTCAAGAACTCGGCAGTTAAGAATTTCAGGGTGGAATTTAGACTAAAACAAGAACATGACCTCTTTTGTACTGAAAAAGTGTAGGACACGCCCTGCCTTACACAAGAATTCCAGCCTGGCCAGAAATAAGAGATAATTAACTGGTGTCGCGTACTGTATGTGCAATCGCTATGGCCCGGACGAGTAGCCGACCCCCCCCCCTCAATGTTTAAATGCTTCAAGGACACCGCGCATTGTTTTGCTGATTGCTGATGGCCAATACCACGATATTTGCAAATAATTCATTATTTCGCCGGGTAATATACGCACGATCTGAACTGGTTTGCACGTGTTTTCTTTGTTGGATATGTGCACTACGTATCCCTTCGATGTCTCATACCAATGGTTTAACGGCGGGTTAACATCGAGATGGTCTGAACCGCGATACGACCGATCTGTTTATGTTTCTACTTTTGACGTAGAATAGGTCGTGCCTACTATTCACTCGCCCAGCACTTCTTTTGTACGTGTGCAACAACCTCAGAACGAAGGATGTTCTCCTTATCCTCCAACGGTTGCTGTACCAGTTACCCGCAACGCCTTTTCATTGCCGCGTTCCTTGGTCTTGTACCAGTAAAGTGCTTCTACCCGTTCCTGTCCGTGTGCGTAAGTACCCCAATCGACGCGTGCTACGGTAGAGGTAGCACTTTTTGGATGAATCGTTTTCTGAACGATCGGGCTCCTTAACCCAAATTCGTCGGACTTTCATTTTTGTGACGAAAATTGTTTCAGGGTATACTTCGGTCATGATATTTCTCATCCGGCAGCACCTTTAGTTTCCTCCAAAAATATGACTTCTGTGAGGTATGACCCTCCTCAAGTGAAGAGCTCAGAAAATACATGGTGCAACTCTATCGTAGCATGCGTCAATCCGGCCATACATGAAATTAACTTGCAACCTGATTGTCTAGTAGATGCATGGGGAATATCACAGCATGTTGCTGATCTGCATAAACATTGAGCTAACCCATCATGTTGGCGGGTGCGAAGGCTTGTAACCTGCACGATAATAGGACATGATTCATGGGTTGAATATGTACAACAAAGATCGTGCACAACCTTCGATATCGACAGGGGAGAGGATGTGCGATGTGATCTATACCATTTGTTCATTGTTCGACTTTCTCTCACCATCGGTCGTACTGTCGTGTTTAAAATAATTTACCTTCCCCGCAATGTTCCATCTCAACGTACGTGTGCGAGCTTCGAACACAAATCTCTCGTACCCGTACTCGTAGTTCTAGCCTGTGGTCTGTACATCCATCGAGCAAGTAGTGACAGGCTTGACGCGTTGTGTGTCACAGGCCAAGCTAATCAGACTATACGCCTACTAGCCCAAGACGAATGGGGCCGTAGGGGTACACACGCAGCTCGTTTTAACGGCGCTAACTGGTACTATACGGTACGAGGGTTACTTTTGATTTCGATATTTTCAGCCGAGATGAAAGCCATTCGGGCGATATGTCAATCTTACGTACTTCGTGCCAGTCGAGAGTATTTGACATAATTGTTTCGGCAATATCCATGGCAATGGAACTATTTGCTACTCTGCGACAACACAAAGTATGCTTGCCAGTCGAGAGTATTTGACTTGATTGTTTCGGCAATATTCATGGCCATGGGATCATTTGCTACTCTTCGACAACAAACATCATGCTTGCATCCAACTTTGAACGAGAGCTACAGGAAGGCCACTGTCCCGAGTCGTGAAAAGGGAACGCGGTAGAGTGAAACGTGATGGCAGCACAGATACAACCCCCTCTCGACTAAATAACTATTTAAACTCGTCGGATGCTCGTTCGTGGGTCTTCGATGTACGTTGTGTTCGTGTGAAAAAAACAAGGCCATGGGATGCACTGTTAGAAGTGTTTTTCTATTTCCCATCTGGCAGTGTGCAGCTCATTTGTCCCGAACAGAAACTACAGTAGACTGCCATGACTGCAATCACGGAACATGCCATCAACTAGGCCTGAACACCTGAAACAAGTATATCTCTGCGAGCACAGTTTCCGCGCAACATGGTGCTCCTGTCGGTTTGGATACAGCTCTTAGGTCGATACAGCGATCTCGGCTATCTGTGCATTATTTGATGCACTCATCACGAAGAGTATTGTATTATCGTGTTTACTTATAAAACCTGCACTTCTGTACGTGCGCGATCTTCGAATAAAAAACGGTGCTCACTGACAGTGTGTAGTACCAACCTGGCGGGTATATCCATCGAGCAAGTGGTGGCATGCTTGCCGCCAGCTTGAGTCGCAGTGCGCTTTTTACGCTACGCTAGTTAAAGACGCGAGCTACACTAAGAGGTACGTACAACTGAGTGTAGCACTATGTTCCTCCTCGGGCATATCATGACATAATCCATCCAAGTTTGAGAGGTTGTGCAGGATCAATCTGCATGGCACGGCTCCAACCTAGGAAACATGTTATACGTATACAGGTATATCGTGCCGATTGTACGAGTCCCATCCGGCAACATAATGAGCTACGTGTACACATTACGAACTCTACACAAATACTCCAACATTAATTCAGGAATACACGGTAGGATGTGCCTTGAAATATTTGCGCCTGCTGCTGTAGATCATCAAAATATGTGGGAATCGATGAGCTGTCCGAGGTGGCATTTGTTGGCCCCTTTTGGGTGTTATGGCCAGCGGTACTTCCCAGCTGGGAGGCGTCATTGCGAATTTTCAGTGTACTCGGACAAATCATCTATCCCTCGACTTGACGATCTATTACGGTGGACCGTTGTAATTAGGACCAACTATATTGCTGGTAAAAATAGGCAAACATATAGGTTTTTGTGTTACCGTAGGTCCCCTATTTACTACGGTCCTCCGTAATAGATATTTGAAAGGGAGATATCTAGGCAATCTTGGACGAGCACAATGAAAGTGCTCCCCGATGACAAAATCCCAACTCGATGATAATGGAAATCCGACGATCTTGGGTCAGGGATCTCCCGTCACCTCAAAAAACGTTTCACGCCTTCTACGATAGAGCTCGTACGAGCACTTTTTGGTCGAAACGCTTTCTGAATTACGGGGCTCCTCAACCCCATATCGCCAGAATGCCATGTTTGTGGTGCTATGGGATTGATTGTTGATCGAGTACTGTAGCTCTTCCTGTTTCCTCCCAAATCTGTTTTTGAGGGGGGTATAGAGTATAGAGGTCCTCAAATGACCACCCTCCTCATACAAAACATGGTGCACCTTTACCATAGTAGAGCAGATGTCGTTTCAGCCATAAAGTACTACGTCTATCATAGCACGCGATCCGGCGAAGATCTTGAGGTGATGAAGTACTGTCTGTACCCCATACCGACGGTAGCCTTTGCCTGTCCTTTTGTCCCACAAGTCGTATCAGATCCTTCGTCTCCGTGTTTTTGTTTACTGTTTTCGGGAATGTTGCGAGTGATCAACGTTGAAGCTCGTGCTGCACATTGATTGTCGGATGGAAAATATGATAAGACTAAAAGTATCAAATATATTACGGTTTTGTGGGGGTCCGCACATGTTTGTTTTCAGATTGTCCAAAACGCGCTGCAAAGCCGCGCACGGATCGAGCGTTAGTCTTGACTACGGTTGGGGTTAAGGTTAGGGGTGGGTTGCGCCGACGGCTTCTAGATATTTTGATTTCAAAAACACCCAAAAACATGTAAAACCAGCACGAAATCATAGCATATCTTTGGTGCCTTATCGGATGCGATTTGTGAGATAAGACCGGTAAATGCGCCTCAATGCCGAAGATCTGTAGAATCTCAATTGGTCCAGTCAACCATTGGTAATGCACCTACGGTATCCTATGTTGTTCAGTTGTAGAAAGAATCTGCGTTGTTAGAGATGCACGTAGATTCTCAACGCGCTCATACGGGTGGGGTACAGATTCTCCTACTCTTGGCAGTCCACGACATTTTATTTACGCTTTTAACAGCCGCATGCCTCTCCTCTCTCTCATAACCGAAGCCATTATGGCACCTCACTTCATTGAGGTACGGGCACCATGCACACCAACTCGCTTAACGGGTGTTCTGTTTATTGGCATCTATTTTTGTATGTAGCTAAACTGGCCGATTTGAACTGACTAACAGCGCACCTGTAGGCAGGTGCTGTCCACGTTTGCCGCCCTTGTGTTTCCAAAACATGTGTATACTGGTTATGATGCTGGTGGCAGTGTCGTTGATGTTCAGCTGCTGGAGTCCGTGCGGTGTACTATACTGTGTGCGTTGCTTCACTTTGGTTGAGGTTTCAACTCGATACATTTTTTTAGAGTTGTCCTGTTTTTCAGTCAGCATATACAGAGTGTGCCTACAAATGGTCGCGAATATGTTCCCCTGTTTGTACTTCGATGTTGCATGTTATTGGTGTATAACATTCCCCAGTGCGGTAAACATATTCAGAAGCGGTTCTTCCACACAAATAAGTCCGCTACCGTAGCTGTGCGCAGGGACGCGTGCTGCGATAGAGGTAGAAATTTCCGGCTGAATCATTTCCGGATCGATAGGGCTCCTTGACCCAAAATCGTCCAGCTGTTATTATAGTGTTGAAAATATGTTCCCGACTATGCTTAGGTCATGAGATTGTTCATCGGGCATTCTCACTTTTATTTTCCCCCCAAAAACCGTTTTTCGGTGACTATTGCAGGTATAGAGGTATGGAGCTCTTCAAGTGAGGCGCTCGGTGCCCCCCTATCGTAGCATGCGTCCAGGGTAATTTTGAAAGACGCCTCGGATGAGACGCGTGCTTCACGGCAGGTACCGGGCTAGTGTACCTACTTTCCGAGCTCGTCGAGGGTGAATTATCCCTTTCATCCGAAGCTGAGACGCATTATACCGGCCGTAGAGGTGCCGCACCGTGTGTTTTTCTGAGGCTTCTCACTTAACTCTCTACAGCCTCACTCGAGACCTTATTTAGGGGGGAGGGGGGGGGGGGCAAATAGGGGCTACCCGATGAAACATCCCATGCCATCGCATGACCTAAATGTAAAATGGAAAGTATCGGATTGAAACCAAAAATATAGCATCCGACGAATTTGGGTTGTATGGAGTCCGAACGTTCGGAACACGTTTCAGCCCAAACAGTGACAACTCTGTCGCAACACGCGCGTTCACGGCAGGTATCGCGGGGTAGCCCCAGTACTTGCTGGGCTCCTGACTGCAGAATCTCTATATCACCCGAAGCTAACAAATACACGAATCAAGACAAACAACCTCATGACCTATGTAGCAGGTAGAGCGTACAACGAAAAACAGAGGCCTGCGTGGATGACATTCCAACGATGACGGGTAATCCTGCAACATGGTAACTCTCTTGGGACTCCATGGGGGGGAAACGTTGACTGTAATAGGTACCGGGAACGATTGCAGCAAAACCATCACGGCGTGGTTGAAAGATGATGCAATGTAACGTCCGAGTTTTCAATGCAAGGACAAGAAGTCGTACACGGCACAACATGATATACCTGGACTGGCGGGGTGAATGCTGCTGGCGTGGGCTTGGCACCAGACGTGGAAAATATTTTCAAGTCGCTGGCTCGGGGCCCCAAATGGTCCCCCGTCAAGCAAAAACTGGTTTCAGCTTATTTTGTGTTGCCCCCTACCGTAGCGCGTGTCTCAAGGTGCGTTCCTTAGATCACCCGAAACCCGAACGTGCCATTGACAAGGTGAACAATCTAGGCGCATACCCAGAAGAACAATCCCATGGGGGCTACTGTACTGTTTGACCAGGTGCACAACTAAACCATTGAAATAAAAAAAAAAAAAACGGTACGTAACTGGTGGATTCTCACTCACGGAGGGGGGCGTGACAGCCAAGGCATATTGTTTTATGTCCAAACCGTGGTACCCCTATGGTGGCACCCATTCCAGCACAGGCTTATGAAAACCGTGTACAGAGTCACATTGAGACCTAACACGTCGTTTTCATTCTCTCGCGTCCGCCACCGCCTCGTTGCGTATGTACGTTAGCAGGTATAATTTTCACCTCAGTGCCGTCAGGACTCCAGCGAAACGAAAAAAAACTACCACCAGGATGGCCTTCGGCTTTCTTCGCGCTTTGTCAGCACCACGAGAGCCACCCCTCTTCCTCCTCCTCCTGCTCCTCGTGACCACATCGATCACCACCCACAACATCCGAGGAGTGGACGGCGCCAACTTCGCCTCAATGGCAACGGACGACAGCACCGACAACACGGAGTCCTGCCCCACGGAAGAGTTCGCCTGCCTAGACGACGAAACCTGCTCCAGCTGCCTGGCCGTTACATCGACCAGCAGCGCCAACATCAACGAGTGCGTTGAGCTAGCTTCCAGCAGCAGCAGCAGCAGCAGCGCCACGACCGCGTGCAGCGGCGGCATGGTCGCCCCCTGCTGCGTCGACGAGGTCTCCGGGCACGAGTGCCTGTACAGCGAGCTGTTCGTGGAGTACATGCTGTGCGTTCTGGAGAACGAGGGTTGCTTGGTCGACGAGATCTCGTGCGACATCGCGTTGGGGAGCTTGTCCGGCTCGAGCGGCGGCAGTAGCGCTACGGCCGGTGTCGGTGGCCGGTCGACTGCTGCCGTGTTAGTGTTCTGCTGTACGTTGTTCACAGTATTACTTCCCCTCGTACTCTTGTGGGCTTGAGGTCATCAATAGGCAATTGAATGTAGCGCTTTGTCAAAGTGTTCGTTTTACAAAAAAAATTAAGTCTCAGTCGGAACCTACTTTCAAGTCAGTGCTCACTGAGTAGTTCAGAAGGCGGGTATCCTTTTGTAAAACGATCCATCCAATATGCCCGCGCGGTCTCCGCGGTACGCTTGAGACCAAAATATTTGTCATCGTCTGCACCATTGATTTCGCGTCTCAACCATGCACATTTGCTTGTGTGAGAGTCAAGGATGGCTGCAGCCGGTTGTTGGGGGCAGGTCGCCTACGATGGTGAACGGTCGCTGTACGCGCATGTTACGCTAGAGGTACTGCACCTCTTTTTTTTTTGTTGAGACAACTTTTGGAATGACGGAACTCCTGAACCCTTCTAGGACCGGAGTGACGCATGCTACGATAGAGGTGTGCACCCTGTTTTTCTGAGCTCCTCACTTAAGGAGCGTCATACCGCACCGAAAAAATGATTTTGTAGGTAAATTAAAGTGCTTCCAGATGAGAAATATCATGACCGAAGTACACTCTGAAACCTATTTCGTCACAAAAATGAAAATCCGACGAATTTTGGGTTGAGGAGCCGGATCGTTCGGAAAATGATTCAGAAAAAAAGCGCTACCTCTACCGTAGCACTCGTCTCTTATAGGACTGAAGTCCAGTTTTGGGGACAAATTACTTAGAATTAGAGTGGTTTATCCCCAGAACAGGACTGCAGTCTTAAAAGGGTTAAACCCAAAACCATCAGGAATTCCATTTTCGTGCTTCAAAGTTTTCCGTCTTATAGTTACGCCGATGGGATACGAGGTTCATCTCGGGTCGCCTCGTTTTGTTTCCTGCAACGTTAGGATTTGGTTGACGTATTGAGCTCTGCTCGAGTGACCACTCTCAGAAACAAACTGGTGCACACCTGGTGCCCGTAGCGTGCGTCTGTAGGATTGTGTTTACGCGTTTCCCGCTACTCCCGAGTTAGTGAGCTCGTCGAGTCATCACGACGCGTGCTACGATAGAGGTGGCACTTTTGGCAGAAACGGTTTCTGTCTGACGGGGCGCCTTAACTCAGTATTTTCTTGAAACAAATCTCATTTTACACCGAGGGCCTTGGATTGCACCGAAGGGAAACAAAAAAAATATTCCTCCAAAACACGTTTTTGGGTGGAGTATAGAGCTCCATAAGTGACCACCCTCAAAAAATGCCTGCATGCAGGTGCACCTCTACCGTAGCATGGGTCTCACCCTCAGAAATATACGGGAGCACCTGCTACCGGTGCGTGCGTCTGCGTCTGCGTCTGTAGGATGTTTTCGCGCTTCCTGCTACTCCGGTGGGTTGGAGTAGGCCGACTATGGCATATGGCGCATGCCGATTGCCCGACTCGCGAGCGGGTATCGCCAGAAGTCAGTGTACCGCTTACGCCAGACGGTCGTTCGACGCGGGCAGTGTTTATGTTGAAGAGGGGACAGGGGCGGGCAAGATATTATGTTTGTACGAATAAGGTGACCTAGGGAGTAGAGAAGGGCAACTACATAATTGCCTTGCCCGAGTAGTTGTTGGAATTCATAACATTCACGCACAGGAGGGGGTATGATAGGTTACGCTATCGAACACACGATACACACTGGTTATATTTTAGTGTTGTAGGGGGGTGGTACAGTAGCATCCGCCCACTGCACGACGCAGGTAAGACAAAACGATAGGATTAGGACAGCTAGGGAATGCGGGTTATGAAGGCTGGTGGAAACCCTTGGGTTAAAACGCCTTTTCTGGAAAACCAAACGCAAATATGGTACGGTACGGTTCGGAAGACAAATACATACAAGGAACTATTTTGGCCTGGGAGACAACAAAAAAAACAGGGAAATTTTGTTCTCATGGATAAGGTTGGTTCGGCGTAGTGGATTTACACTAAAACTAGCGGGCGTCCCAAGCGCTAGGCGACCCTAACATCTGCATGTAAAACAGGACCCCGCAGAACCCATATCGTGTCAAGCGCGTGACATCGTTCAAATGTGATAGAATCGGTGAAGCGTTTTCTTTGACGATGGGGGCACCAGCAGCGGTAGCGGAGACGGAGACAAGCACTCTACTCCAAAGCTCTCGTCTTCCAGCGTTGCGTGTGGCGCGAGCGCACAAACTTGGGAAAATAGGCGCTGAGCATTAGGAGATAGATGTGGACGAGTTTTTATTTTGTTTTTATTTTTGGTGCTCACACAGTAGTAGCCCTGCTGTAGACACAGCAGCAGTGGGGCAAACTCTGCTAGGAGACAGCACTTTCATGCCTCGACTAAAATCATCGTCGCCTTGACATGCCTTCACATGCCTCGATTGACACCAGGCGTCTAGAATTAGGCGCATGCTGCGGTAGAGGTGGTACCGTTATTTTTCTAGAAGGTGGTGACTCGAGGAGGTATAGATGTCACCCAATATATGAGATTTTGGACTAAGGGCAAAAGTGGCAGCCGATAAACAATCCGATGGCCTAAGCACCCAGCCAAAACCGTTGCATCACAAAGAAGAAAAGTCTGACGATTTTGGGTTAGGGAGGCCCCGCTGTCCAGAAACAAAAGTCAGCCAAAACGTTCTACCTCGTTCGTAGCACGCGTCTATAGAGCTCCTCGAGCAAGGATCCCCGACAACGTTTCGTGCGCACCCTTTATCCTAGTACGCGTCGTGAAATTTCCCCTTCACACGGCGCGAAACATTCCTAGATCCCATGGTCTACGATTAAACGACCAGTGCTACGGTAGAGCGAGGGTACCTCCGAATATATCACTAACGTTAGCCTTCATGCTTACTCGTGCTCTAGTGGCTCTGTTTGTCTCGCTACGTCAAAGTGGGGCTGCAAAACTTACATTATTTTTTGTCGGGCAGAGGAGAAACGAATCCCATTACGACGAATGAAACATTTCGCGAAAAACAGAGCGCTTGTTGCAGATTTCGTGGACTGCGCGAGAATTGAAAAGTGGTTAACTCGGCGAATAGAAGTTGCCAACTCCCGCGTCGCCCGACAATCAAGGACTTAGAGTAGACTGCGCGAGACACGAGGCGGTCAACTCAGCGAAGTGGCTCCCGCGGCGGCTGATAACCAAGGGCTAATAATCAACCCCGCCTACCCTACCACGAAACTAAAGCGAAAGAGACATTACCATCGAACAACTCTGCGCACGGGCATGTAGTGGCCCAGCTGAGGATCCACGTCAGTCACGATGAGTTTAGCCGACATGCGCGCTATACACTCTACTCCACTTTCGTAGAACGCTTCAGCCGCCACCGCCGCCGCTGACATCCAGCCCGCGCACCCAGCGTGTAGACGCGTTATACGATAGAGATGTCACGTTTAGGCTGAAAAGTTTTTTTGTTTTGTGAACGACGGGGCCGCTTACCCCCCAAACTCGTCGGAATTCCATTTTTGTTTTTGCGTTATAAGTTTTCTTTCGTAATTGACGCATGCTACGATAGAGGTACTGTACCTTTATTTGGCTGAAACGTTTTCCGAATGATCGGGCTCCTTAACCCAAAATGGTCAGACTTTCATTCTTGTGCTGAAAATAGTTTTTATACTAGGCTCAGGTCATGGAATGTTTCATCGGGTAGCACTTTTATTTTCCTCTTAAACCTATCGTTCGGCGACGTATGATACGGACGTCGACAAGTTAGGAGCTCATTCATAACACGGCGCACCTCCATCGTGGCATGCGTTAATCGGGCCATGCGATTGTTGACCGGGTAGGATTTTTGGGTGCCTCTCTAATCACTGTTTGGGTGACGTACTATTAGCAATACGGCTCCTCAAGTGGGGCACCCCCCAGAAAAATCATAGAGCACCTCTACCGCAGCATGCGTCGTTAGCTTGTCCACTGTAACCACAACAGACACGTGCTACTATAGAGGTACCGCCTTGTTTTCGGCTGTGTTTTTTTTTTTCGAAAGATCGGGCCCCTTGACCCATTCTTATGTGGCAATATTTGTCATTGTATACACTATAATAGTTGGGCCATGGTTTCGTCCCTCGTCGGGTACATCGTACTTTTATTTTCGTCCAGAATCAGGTTTTAGACTACTGCAGGTATCGAGGTCCTAAGGTGACGACACCCTCAGACAAATCATGGTGCACCTCTACCGCAGCATGCGTCAACACGTGCATACCAACATAAATATATCAATACATCGTGGGTGTATACCAACGTGGCACTGACTGTGTGCTCAGTACGAAGGGGCTCTGTACCCAGGACGTATACACAGCAGGTTCTACCGAACACCCGCGTCGATAGTATTTATACCGACCGCAGATGAAACGTAAAAGTCAAATAACCCTCCCTGTAATATACATAGGTTGGGTTGGCGTTGCTTGGCCAAGACACTGCAAAAAATGCCGCTCACTACACGAGCAATACCGTTTTATTTGTTAGATCATCTGTGCGGGGTGGAAACCCTTTACTCAGCACAAGGAGACTTATCGTATCACGTAGTGTTCACGGAAAGGCGCCCACGAGGCAGTTACATACTGCCCCCATTGCTGTCTCTGAAAGTGGCCACACCGGAAATCGAATTAGCTTATTGAAGCTGTTATCCACATGCAAGTCCGCCTCACGAGCGGTTCTTAGCAGGATGCAGATCACCCATCATGCGACCCACCGAGCACATCACGGCGCTTCGCGCTTGTTGCTAGCAATGTCTGCCTGGTCGGCAAAAAACCGACATGCCCCGTCCCGGCATTGTAGGGATGCGAGGGTCTATGGTCATATGACTACGGCCGTGTGTGCCATGAGTACCCCCCCCCCCCCCATGAGTTACGTACCTCCCCCATTCCCGCGAACATTTTGGGTGGTGGAAAAAACAAAATACGACCTCAACGAAACCAACTTATATACGCTTTAGGTCGTCCATATCATTCAACTGAAGGTTCCAATTTCGCCGATCAGTCTGAAAGGAGCAATGCCTTCCAGGGGTGGTGGCATATGTTTTTAGCTCCCTTGCACGAAGAGAGAACTGGATATCTATCCTTACACATGCCTTCGACAATACATCGTTCTTGCCCCCCGACCACGCTACACGTTCACTCTACTGTAGTCCTTTCGCCGAACAAGCACACGAGCAATACCGATCATTCGAACCGGTGTAGCTGCTCATCTGTTGAGCTGAGTCGGTCAGAAACAAACATTTTCAGCCTATAAGAAGGAAAACCCCCTCCCCCTGGGATGAGACTGGTGATACGGTAGGGGGGTCACTTTTAAGACAGTTATCTTAAGCGGATGAGAGCCACCCCCGCCACCGAGCGACCATCACATTTCTTCGCGGTTTTTAAGTATTACCTTTGCGAGATATACACCACCTTGATATGCTTGCTACTCTGCGACATCAACATACTTCTGCGTCCAGTTTTGAGTGAGGTACAGAGCCACACGCCCGAGTGACCTAAACGTGGTAGTGAAAGTCAGGCTACCCCCCTCTACCGTAGGACCAGTCATTTAGGCGTTAATGAAGTACGTAGCGAAAGTAGGTGCCTACCTACGCACTGGAAAAACGCGAGCTGAAGAAGACCTGTACTGCAGGGGGTCGCATGCGAGGAGTGACAGCATCCATGTGGAGCTGTGACATCGTCCTGTGCAGCACCTTAATATTTTTTACCACTGTGGGCTGCCCCGCCGCATTGGCCCCCAGGAAGAAAACAAACGACGCTATTGTTGTTGTTTTCGACGTTGCAAATACTAGCAGCGAGTCACGCCCGCTCCTGGAGTCGCAGCATCTAAACTTTATGGGCCTCCCCAATTGAGGAGCTCTAAGGCACCTATAACAAAAACAAAACAATTGAGGATATTCAATTTTTCAACCTGACGAAAGCCTGCCTACGTTCCTTACGAGCAAATGTTGGAAACACCCGACGAATTGATGTTCTAAACGTAGTTTCGGGTGAAGAAGCCCGGTGGGTGATAAACCATTGAAGATAAAGAGAGCTTCGCCTTTTACAGGTCGCCGACACAACTAACTACTCGTACTGCACGTTGAAGAATAGAATAGGCTACCCAGGCACTACACTTACCCCCCCCCCCCCCCCCCCCCCCCCCCCCCCCCCCC
>MEHQ01002643.1:76002-128046 GCA_008828725.1 Saccharina japonica | reverse complement strand
CCCCCCCCCCCCCCCCCCGCCACTGGCCATGCATGCTACAGTAGAGGTGCACCGTGAGTTTTCGGAGGCAATCATTTGAGGATTTATGTACGTACCTTACCCCAAGAACTGTTATACAGGAGAAAAAAAATGTGCTACGTATCCGACGAACAATCTTATTATGGTCTGAGAAAAATATAAAACAATATTGCCAGACCAGAAATGACATTCCGACAATGTTGGGTTAAGGAGCCCCCCCGTCATCCAGAAACCGTTTCAGCCAAAAAAAGGTATACCTCTACCTCTATCGTAACAAGCGTCGCCGTCACGGAGAATGCAACGTACTACTAAAGTACTGCCGGCAGTAACTACTGTGGTACTGCAAGTTGAGCAAGTATCGGCCAGCAAGTCTGCGCCTACGCTTGGTATACATACTCGTTGCAAATTCGTGTGGGGGCAGATTCTTACGGAACGAAGTGGGGAGGTCTTACCGCAGCGTTAGAGGGGTTATGGAACATATATCTGGAAAGGAACGGCCCCCCTTCCTTCTCCACCCAACGCTTCTCAAATAACTAACAGAAAAAAAGGATCATACAACATACATTCAAAGGCCAGAAGGTACGAACCCCCCATTCCGTTTCAACCACTTATCTCCTGAAGCCCCAACAACAACGCCTGTTTGCCTTCCAACGAAGCTTCTAACGAATGGTCTTCGCCTTCTAGGGAAGCACGTAATGCGTCTGACAACTCTTACTCGGAGAGCTCCGCGGCACTATTAGTAAGTCAAAATAGATTTGAGAAAAACGTGTAACTAATACTCGTAGTGTTTTTTCCGACGAACTATTCCATTGCATACATGGGTAAAAAATTACAAATACCATTGCAACGCAAAATGGGACATATACGTACCGCTTAGCTCTTCGACTTATTTTACGGGTGGGCATACGTACACGCTACGATAGAGGTGCGCCATGTTTTTGCTGAGCTCCTCACGTAAGGAGCGTCATACCTCACCGATAAAACGATTTAGAGAAAAAAAAAAAAGTTCTGCCGGATGAGAAATCACATGACCAAAGTATACTCTGAAACATTACTCGTCACAAAAATGAAAATCCGACGAATTTGGGTTAAGGAGCCCGATCGTTCAGAAAACGATTCAGCCAAAAAGTGCTACCTCTACCGTAGCACGCGTTCATAGTAAATACGAGTAAATAAGACCTACGGTACACACCTATATTTCCTGTTTTTACTAACAATGTTTTGTCCTGTTTACTATGGTCTCCCGTACTAGGGAGTATCCCAATGGTCGTTCGGAATCATCCAACCCTAAACAAACGTGCCACTGCACCAATTGTAGCAACGCCGCTACCCTCAGATCAGGCGCTGACCTTCGAACCGCCCGCGAGCCCGGCAGCAGGGCGGCTGCTACTGATGCTGCCGCGGACGCTTCCTTCCACCCAGTGGTTGCCGCACTCTATTTCGTCTAGCCAACAGCCGCCGGCGTCTAACTCACACATCCAGTACTTCACAAAATGGTCGTTTTCTAGGCACTCCTTCTCGGAGACGTCTATCAAGCAGCAAACTTCCACAACATTGCTCAGGCAGTACTGCGAGGAGCTATCGGGGGCATCCGCGATGGCTGCTTCGGAGCATCGGTTAAAGTCGGCTCTGCCCCCCTCCGGGACAGAAGAGCAACTGGTGCACGTCTCGTCCCCTTGGCACGCAGCGATCTCGGCTCCACACGCGAAGGTGAGCTCCTCCGGGGCGTACCCGTGCGCATCGGCTGCAAGGGCGAGCGTAGGAGTGGTCGTCGCGGCTAGGAGAAGAGGTACCCCCGTGAAAAAGACGCGAAAGAACCCTGCCGCCATCGTGATAATGTCTCTTACTAGGTGTCCTGAAGGCACGCACGGGAGTATGCCCTGGTAGGAACGAAAGACGGCGCATAGAGATAGAGAGGAGGAGGCATACGTAGCACGTAGTTGGTCATAGTTCTAGACATATCAGGCATTCCGACTGCAGGAGTAGACAGTAACAAAGTCAGTGAAGAGACGGTTACACTGCTGTCAATTTGTTTCGGATTTTGTATTTTTTCCTTCACATTTGTTATCTTCGCCCTTCATTTCTCTCTCCTCGTTAGTCGTAACTCGGATCCGGGCTCTCAAAGCAGGCTCTTCTCCCTCCTCCCGACTACGGTTCTTGCTTTGCACTTTTATCGCGAGAAGACACCAGTCCTTTCTTGCCTCGTCGACTCGCATGGAATCACGCCTACCCACGCTACTAGGCGTTCTCAGCAGTTGCTTCCGTTTGTTATTTATTTTTGCAAATAAACCTCGAATAAAGTCAAACGTCCGACCCACGTGAGATTCGAACCCCGGAAACCAACCCTCAGCACCATTCGAGGGTAGCACTAGACCATCGGGGCGACCAACATGCTAATGATTCTTCCGCAGGATATGCCTATAGGTAATCCCACTCGTATACGTCCAGTGGCTAATTACTGCTCAGAGGATAGCAGAACGAGACTGACAACTTCTCGGCGATATCACCGCTAAACCTCTGAGGTAAGACAGGCGAAATAACATTAACACGCGTTCTACGATATTGGTAGCACCTCTTCATTAAACGATTTCTGAAATGTCGGGACTCTCCTTAACCCTGAGTCGCCGGAATGCCGTCCTTGTGTTGCAATGTTTATTATTCGTATACTCAGGCCATGGGCATCGTTCATCGTGTATGTACCACTTTTTGTTTCCTTCGATGTTTTGGGTGACTTACCACTAATGTATTTTACGTACTATTAGCATAGATTACCCCTTGCTGGTATATATCACTTACTAATATTAATAGTATATATTACTCGTTACTGGTATAGATTACATACTATTAGTATATAACTCCTCAAAGTGGAGATCCTCAGAAAAAAACACAACATCTACCGTAGATAGCATGCATTATAAGAAAGGAACTCACAAGAAAGTCAACCTGAAAAAAAAGGAAGCTCTCAGCCTAGTCAGTGCATAAGCTGTAAAAACGTGACCCCTTGCTGTGACTGGCCTGGGCCCAAGCCACCACTCACTCTAGGGTACTAGAACGCGTGCTACGGCAGAGGTAACACTTTTTGGCTGAATCGTTTTCTTTACGATCGGGCTCCTTAATCCAAATTCGTCGGACTTTCACGCTTGGGGCGAAATATGTTTCAGATTATACTTCGGTCGTGACATTTATCATCCGGCAGCACATTTATTTCACCACAAAATAATTCATCGTTGAGATATGACCCTCCTTAAGTGAGGAGCTCAGAAAAAACATGGCGCACCTCTATCGTAGCATGCTTCTTAGGAAAAACGTCTTATGTCGGGGACCAAAATCAGGAGGCGCAGCACAAGAAAGGTTGCCTTCGCGCGCCAAGAATAGGAAAGTCAGCCTCAGCCCGATTTAAGGTTTCTTGTGAGAGAGTCCCGGTACTCTGTACCATTATACCGCCATATGAGAACTATTCAAACATCGTCCGGTAAGATCTTCCAGTGGTCGGGCTGTTCGTCGTTCGCCTGATAGGGAGCTCTTCCTAGAGGGATCAAGGTACGCGCGTAGACCCAACCCAACCCTTAACCCAACCCCTAACCCTAGCCCTGACCCCAAGCCGGACCCAAAACGGGCCAAAAACGGGCCAAAAACGGGCCAGAAACGCGGCTGCGCCGCTTTCGATGATTGTTTTGTTGTACCGATTCTACGGACGACAATTTTCCTCCACACACTTTTGGTAACCGTAATTTTCCCAGACATATGCTGCCAAGTTAAAAGTGAATTCTACTGCACCATCTATCGGTGACCGGAATTTTCCCGGGAATTTATGCTGCCAGATGTTAAGTGATTACTACTGCACTATCTATTGGTGACCGTAATTTTCCCGGAAATATGCTGCCAGGTGAAAAGTGAATACTACTGCACCATATATAGAGATGAGTGATCGTGCTTGTAGGGATTGCAGTGTAGGGTCTATCGGTTTAATGGCGTTACCTATTTCAGAAAATCGAAAATGCTTGGCACGATGATGGTTTCAAATATCCCATGGATTCCGGTTTAAGATACAAACTATGTAAGAGAAGTCGAAATTTATTGATACATTTCTCTACTCTTGATTCCAAGTATCCATCGCAGCATACGCATTATTGGCATGATTGTAACTCAAACGTACCCGCAGGTATAAGATCGCCATGCATTCCAGTTTGAGACAACTATGACTAAAGAGATGCCTGAATTGCTTGAAACACTCCTACTTTAAAAATGTTGACCCCCACTGGGTATGTGTCGGGTAATACCTCTACAGGCAGCGGCGTTGATCCATATATCCTCTTGTCCCACGACAGGTCCGCAGCTTGCTTCGAGCACTAGCAGCGCGAGAGATGCGGGGGCAAGGTCTACAGAGGGGGGATCGTCCATGACTGCTGGCAAATTTCACGACAGTCAAGCACGATGGCAGCAGCAATGTTGTGAAAACATCGCTTGGAAAAAAACAAATTGTGACGACCTATAGCATGCCATGGGACTGTCCAACGACGGGCGCTTTCATTCATTTATTTTTACAACGTATCACGACAATCAAGCACTACGGCAGCAATGTTGTGAAAACATTCCTCGAAAAAAACAACACTTTGTGTGTTTTGTGACGAACATGCGTCTTTCTTCGAACTCAACATCGTAGGCAAGGAGCTTTCGGACAAAAATGTATAGATAGGTGCAACCCTGTTCAGATTTTCTTAAGTTTCCTCACGCTTGGGGTTTTAGGCTCGAGGGCCCTCGGCAAAACGGTTTATCGTAGGTACAACCCTCTACCGTTGCACCTGTCTGCACCCGTACCCTGCCCAGCAGCAGGCATCGACCCCTCATTGGGGGCCAATTCTCAAGCGTGCTACAATAGAGGTAGCGTCTTCGGTTTGTGAGGTGCGAAGTGTCATTCAACTGTTTTCTTTATGATAATGATAGGTAGGGTGTCGGAGACAGTAAGGCGAGATATATTCATTCAAAAGTACACCAAGCAAAGCTTGTCTGCACAGCTGCGTTTCTCTCTTCTTGTCGCAGCTCACGGACTATCGAACGCCCCGAAGCATCTGTTTTAAAAAAAAAATGTGACGGGCCTACAACATTCTCCCTTTCACCTAGCCTGTGTTGCTCCGGGAAACTTACGGCAGTGCAGGAAGTTGGTTGGTAGCCGAACGGAAAAAACAAGACTTTTGCTGGGTGGATTGGGGCAGGCCGTTAAAAACGAGAGCTCGGGCTTGTCTTTTCGGGAGGGGGGGAGTGGGGGGGGGGCTTATTTTTCACGCATGATCGTAGTCGGATTACCACAGACCCTCGCATCCCTACAATACCGGGACGGAGCATGTCGGGATTTCACCGACCAGGCAGACATTGCTAGCACCAAGCGCGAGGCGCCGTGAGGTGATGGGCGAGTCGCATGATGGGTGGGCTGCATCCTACTCGTAAAAAACGCTTGTGAGGCGGACTTGTATACGGATGGCAGCTTCAATGAGGTAATTTAATGTATGATGTGGCAACTTGCTGAGACAGCAATGGGAGCACTATGTAACTGCCTCGTGGGTACCTTACCATACCACACCACTGTACTTAATACGATCATTCCCCTTGAGCGGAGCAAGGGCTCTCCACCCCGCACGAATGATTTAACTCGACCGCCAGCCTTAGTGACCGCCAAACACGAATAAAAAAAAACGGCACCCTGGCTGTCTAGGGCACACAGTAATATAAGTGTTCTACAGCGTCGTCGCCAACCGACGCCAACCCAACCTGTTAATGTCTCATATCATTATAGGGGGCGGAGGGGTAGATGGACGTGACAGCCTACTATATTGGTGGAAGAACACGATATTTGGATGTGTTGAAAGATTTTGGATTATATACTCGTAAGTGGTTCGGTTGGGCGTGGAGCAAGAAAGGGCCAACATTAACATTCATATTGTCGTGAGGAGAAATCCTGGTAAATGTCGTTTTCCAACTGTCAAAAGCGATCTCGCAAAAGGTTTGAAGCCGCACTGCTGTATGTTTCGTGTATCACCGAAGTCAGGCGGAGGTGGGTTTTTACTGGCGGAGCACGGCCGTCGGTTACTGTCGCACAGTTTTGACCCGCCGTCGGTTTCGTGTCGCATATGGTTTGACTCGATTCACGTAGGGTTTCATACGCCTGGATCACGAAATAAAAGGGGACAGGGGGCATCATAAGAGGTTCGTGGGTACGCGTCGTTTTTTTAACGAGGCCAGCCCCGCCCGCAGCTCGCAGCAGTGGGCACGGAGCAGCTCCAGACGGGGCCCGGCCTCTGACGAGTACGACAAGGTCATGCCATGTACACCACCATCAGAGTTAAAAAGCGTGCCCCCGCGAGCGGTGTGTGGCAAGTACTCGAGGTATCGTACGTTTACTGGTACGTAAAAATGAGCACAACAAGTACAAGCAAAACAGACGAGGCCCGCAAAGACGACGACGACAACATCCTTACACCTAACGAGCCTGAGGCTGCTGTTGCTGCGTGCTGCTGTGGTGAGAACGCCCTCCCAGCGACCGAACGAGCCCTAGAAAAGAGGCACCTGGGAATCAAGGGGATAAAAAACACTTGCTGTATAACTTCAAAGCTCGACATCGGGGACACTGTCAGACCGACTTGATAATACAGTTTTTGCACGATGCACGTATATGTTGTGTTGCTTTCAGCAGCGACGCAGAGTATTCCTTGCGTCCTTTGCTTGATATGACATACACCCCGAAGAGTTGAGCTGCCAGATGAAATATATTTTGGATAGTTGTGGATGTTTCCTTTTGAATGCGGTCATTAACACTCTGGGCATCCAACTCTAGCGCTCGTGATGGTGGCGTTACTGAGGGTACCTCCAGGGGAAAAAAACGCGAAAATCCTTGAAGCTACAGCCACCCGCGTCAAAAACGCCGGGAAAGAAATCGAATTATTTTTATGTTTTTCAAAATTGTTTTGACAAATGCGCCGCTATAAACAAATTGCCGGTTTGTACGTACGTATACGAATTTGTTTTTGATATTTGAAATATGCAGACCAGAGGCAGATGCCCTGAGTGAATACTATCCTGGAATACGCTTGAACGGGCAGGAAATCGATAGGTCGAGATATCCTTTATATACGCATAATATATGGTACTCGGTTGCCCATCGGGCGGCACTTTTAGTTTCCTCCAAAACCATATAGTACCCATGGTACATTGACTCACTGAGCTCCCTATACGATTCGTTACCTAGGATCTGTATAGAGGCGGGCTGTGCACTTCTCGCACTCCTCGCTTTGCTTTGAGAGCTAAGAAGCACTTCCTGGTGGGGTCAAGGTACGGGCGTAGACCCAACTCAACTCCCAACACTAACCCTTACTCAAAACGGACAGGAAACGGGCGAGAAACGCGGCTGCGCCGCGTTTGCATCTACTTTGTTTTTGTTTTTTAACCCATCCCATTTATTATCTTCGCACTTCCGTCTTTCTCACTTCGTAGCCGTAACTCAGATCCGGGGTCACGAAGTAGGCTCTCCTCTCCCTCCTCCCCCTACGGGTCGTGCCTTGGTTTTTATCGCGCAGAGGGTCCAGCCTTCTCAACGCTCGTCGATTTCCATCGAATTTTGCCAACTCACGCTCTCGCGCTTCCCGCTACGTAGTCGATATTTTTTTTGTATTTTGTTTTTTTGCGAGAAAACGTCCCTACGAGCATGCTGCACTCGGGGGGGCTCCAACTCGCGATCTCGACTTCCACAGGCTTCGTGGTTACCCGCTAGCCTACCGAGGCGATCTACTACTGTAGTAGTGGTAAAATAGCGAGAACGTTCCGAGCGCGGTCCACATATCCGATATGCGGACCACAGCTCCTACTGGGCATAATAAGGCAGGGGTAATATTTTGACATAGATAGGGTCCGCAGTACAGGTCAAGGCCTTCAACACGTATACAAACGTACGATACTCGTATACGTATTTAGTACGTAATACCAAAGGGCAACGCCAGATGGCATCCAATCGGTTGCGCCCAAAGCAGCTGGTATGAAAAATACATACAAGGACATTATTACACGCACGATGTATGGTATACGAGGGAAGTGTGCCAGCTACCCAAGCTATCACTGAGGCGACAGCTCCTATTATAACCATTGCAGTTGTTGGTTGATTCTCGACCTTGTCCCCGTCCCTGCTCGGACTTCGACTTCGAAGCCTTTCGCATGGTCGGGCCCCTACATATTTCTCGCGGTTACCAGTCAAAACGCCGAAGGCCACCATAATATGTTTAAACCATATACACACATACCCGAATTTCAACCCTGCCGAGACCATCACCCAAATTGGCGGAAGCTATATGCGCTCACCCGAATTCAGTGTTGCCTGGGATTCTTCTCGACATACATGCTCTAAAGGCACAGACATAGCATACCTTGTACGACTAGCCGCGGAGCATGCCAGCAGCAATGCCGAACGATAAAGTATTTCGGGTTATATGTTCAGCTTGCAGCCGATGTTGTCGGTTCCAGAACCCCACAGCCAAACAAGCCCCGACGACAAACGATAGGAGAGCCTATACCAACTCCAGGCCGGTGAATTGACGTACTGGGAGCTTTCCACACGTACTCCAGGCCGGTGAATTGACGTTCTGGGTGCTTTCCACACGTACTGTAGTATAATAGGTATGTAGTGGTCTGTTTCATACCCGGTATAGCCACCACCCGAGCGAGCCCCATCCCCACCCTGACAACACATTCCATGGCAATGTTAACAAACATTAACATCCACCAGCATGTATGTGATACAGCTGATTAGTGGTCTTGAATTTACTGTGCGTTCTCGTACGAGCACAATCATATATTATGTACAAAGCAAGTTCAAAATACCATGATGACCATCTCAATCACCCTGACGATCGACCGTGAATTTTTTTCTATGTTATACGAAGTATACAAGAAGAGTGAAAGAAAACTGCACAACAAGAGACCTGAACAGGCGCAGCAGTAGTAGTAGTAGTGCACAGACTCACCACCGCGGCAGGAAGCAGACGCCGGAAAGGGGGGATCGCAGTGGATGCGAAGTTGTGCTGTGCCTGTTTGCTGTTCTACGATGCCTTTCTCGGGTTGTCTCGCAGTGTGGGGCGGGTGTTGGAGGTTGAGATGAAGCAAGGGTGTAAAGAGGCCGTGGGTGATAACAGATATAAAAATACGTACAGCAGTAAGTACTATTAATAGTCGTATATATAAAAATATACAAATATTTTCGTGATTGATTTGATTGTTGATAAATTTGTCCGAATGACGAAATTTTTAGTCATAATTAGTAGATCCAAAAGAAACTACACGATGTTTTTTAATACCTAATAATGGCTTTATGGTGATTCTGAACCATATAATTATATTTTTCAACAGGTTCCGGCGCAGGGTTCGCGAATCATGGAATGGTACCTTGTTTCGCTTATCCTATCATCATGCAACGGTTCCGTTCCCCCACACGCTCTTTCAGGTGTTGCGTACCGCACAACGCGACTGTCACCTGCGATAACAGCAGCTGTGTTCCACTACATACAGAGGTGAGTTGTGCGCCTATTTGAATACCCGGGCCCCCCGCTTCAAGACCACATCAGAGCCTAAAAACAAAAGTACATCCGCTTGTCACGAGCAAACTTACAAGAAAAGACATGTACTACTGTATATATAATACTTATTGCTTACGTACCATGAGAATGTTCGTCAGGTACGTAAGCAACTGCTGTAGTTTCTACCAAAACCTGATTTTTTTGGTGAGGTACAAAGCTCCTCAAGTGACCACCCTCCGAAACAACATCGTGCACCTGCATGCAGGCTACCGTAGTATGCGTCCGATTGGCTTAATTGACACCGGAGGCAGGGGCGTCCAGAAAAAAATAAAACGACACACCACACCCCCAGAGGTAGAAATAGAACACCGTTGCAACCGTTGTGATCACACGATGAAATAATAAAATGAGAAAAAATATATATCCTTATTTTCATTTTTTTTCACTTGGTTTTAGTAACCCCCTAACGAACAAAAAATTCTGTGAGATGTCGAAAAAACAAAATCGACCACCCTCGCCGGAGGACACATATTTTGGAGGTGGCAATGTTCCGAGCTTACGAGGCTTTAGGTGTTTACCAATTTTTCCGCCGAAATATAAAAATGAAAAGAAAAGTGAAGAAACTAACAGAAATGTACGTAGGGGTTGTATGTGATACATTCTACGTGCTGCGTATCGACGCCAAACAACAGGCACCACAACAACCAGCAAACCCACTACGTACAGCAGCAGTACACAGCCGCCAAAAGACAACCCCTGTAACCAAGGTACAATGACTCGACCCCACCAGCGTAACAGACTTCTGCGATTCCCAATAGGATATATATATATCTTACGTACTGCTGTATTTATGGGTGTAGCGCGGAATATCACGGATGAGGGTGTCCCCAAAGAGCATCGTAATTGAGGGCGGGTCTCACCGTTTTTTTTACCCCGTTAGAAGCTGGAACGATTGAAATGAAACGAGAGACTTTCCGTGACCGTTTATGTCCGATGTGGATTGGGGAATTCTGGGCAGCGCACCGAACATATACCTTACGAGTACGTAGAGTAAATACCCTTACTGAGACCCTTTGCGGCGGACTCCAACAACTGGCTTATGCGGCGGGAGGTACGTCTTGATTTACTTTGACCTAATTGGAACGATTGGAATGGACCGACATCGTACGTTTTCATCTATCATGGTCCGTTTATAACCGATTATTGAATTGCGATATTTCGTGTGGGGACCACTATGGCGGGCTATCTTTGTTTTTTTGTTGTTAAATAATACTACAGCGCAGTACAAAGTGGAAGATTGAACGAAGGAATTTTGAAGGGGTGGTAAAGAAAAAGAAAAATAGCAGGGTGGTGTTTGGTAGTTTTCCCGTCGTTGTTTTACCGCCCTGGTGGACGGTCCCGGTATTTTGGCGGTTTACCGTCATACTTTGGTGTTACCGTCTACCGCCAAGGGCAAACCGTAAAAAAACGAAATACCGTCTACCGCTAACAAATTACCGTCATGTTTCATTACCGCCGAAACATGACCGGCTTATTTCGTGTTACCGATTTTCACCCTAAAATTACCACCAACCCTAGACACCGCCAAGAAAACACCGTCAACACTGGATACCGCCAAGAAAGTACCGCCAACACTGGATACCGCCCAGAAAGTACCGCCTTCACTGGATACCGCCCAACAGTCACCGCCAGTACTGGATACCGCGCAAACTTGCCGGGTATTCTTTGTTTTTGTTCTTTGATTTTGTTAATGTTTTGAAAGCTGTGCTATGTGGGTGGTCTTGTCTTCACATGAAACCCGTTATTTCTACTCAACCACATCAGGACACCCAGTGCCTGTCCTGATTCCTAATCCAAGAGAGATACAAATGATGTGGTCACAGACTGAAACAGATAAAAATAAAATAAAAAAGCAAATTAATGAAGTAGTGAAAGAGGTACCACCCCCGCCACGTCGCACACACACGCGGGTGGTGCGAGAACGCTGAAACCGGAGCTGCCTTCACATAGCATGGGATGCGACGGATGATGCCCGACGATCCATGCGTATTAAGAAGGACAAAACTGCGTGGAAGACGCTGAGGACGGCGTGCGCGAATCTGCGAGGGGTGATTGACGCAGGATTACATGCCTACTTCGATGAGCATCTCGCTGAAACAGAGAGACTCCTGGCTGCCAACGATTAACGGGGCTTCTACAAGCACCTGAAGGGCACGGTGGGGTTGGACGGTCGAAAAGCGAGAAGCGAGCAGTTCATCATGGACGAGGATGGCACGCTACTAAGGGACAAGGTGCGCATGTTTGAACGTTGAGCGGGGTTTTAGGCACTCTTCTGACGGGGACATCGCCTAATCTTGACCCAACCATCAGCGCCCTATTTCCTCAGCTACCGTTGGCACCATCGCTTGGAGATGAACCGACCATGGATGACATGGCCGCGGTAGTCTGGGGAATGCCAAACTGGAAAGCGGTCGGACCAGATTCCCTTCCGGCCGAGTTGCTGGAACTGGACCACCCCGAATTCACCCGGTACCTACACAATTTGCTTCTCAATGTGTGGAGAACGGGTGACGTCCCCCAGCAATGGAAATATGCGACCATTAAGGTCCTTCATAAAAAAAAGGATCGATCCGATTGCAACAACTACCGAGGGATTTCGCTTGTTGCCCATTCAGGCAACGTATTGCTGGAAAATGGTCGCGTCACGTCTCAGCAGTTACTGCGAGGCCGAAGGGATACTCCCCGAGGAAGTGTGCGGCTTTCGCCCAGCACGATCAACAGTCGACATGCTATTCGTCGTGCGTCGACTGCAAGAACTCGGACGAGCCAAACAAATCCCGCTGTATATGTGCTTCATTGACCTGCAGAAGGCTTATGACTCCGTCGACCGAGAGTTGTTGTGGGTGGTACTCGCACGCTTCGGCATGCCAGAGAAGATGTTGACCGTTATCCGCCAATTCCACGAAGGCATGCAAGCTCGCGTGCGTATGGATGACGGTGAACACTCTGAATGGTTCGATGTCACTGAGAGACTGCGACAAGGATGTGTGCTGTCACCGCGTCTGTTCAATGTCTTCTTCGCTGCTGTGATACACGCCGTACTGATACGCTTCAGTGAGGACCCAGATATCTTGAGAGACCTGGTTCAACTCGAGGAGGACTTCGGGGGGGACGGAGTGAGGAAGGGCCCACTAGCACGTGTACGGAGAGCAATATGGGGTATGTTGTACGCCGACGATGCAGGCATTGTGTCTAAATCGGCGGAAGGGATTGCGAAGATGATAACCGTTATTGTGACCGTGTTCGAAGCAGCTGGTCTCACCGTATCCGGAAAGAAAACGGAGACTATGCTACTGCGGACACCAAACCAAGCACTCCGGGCCTCACCGCTCGTCATCGAAGCAGCGGGCCAGAGGTATAAACATAAGATGCAGTTTTTGTACCTTGGTGGTCTTATCGTCGCAAGCGCGGACATTATGCCAAAATCAAACGACGCATCCGACTCGCATGGGCATGCTACAATCGGTTCAAGCAGGAGCTGTACAATATGGAGGATGCCCCGTTCACTCTAAAGGTGCGCATGCTAAAGGCCGAGGTGATGGAGACACTGCTGTACGGGTGTGTGACGTGGACCCTTGGCCAGGAGCACTTCGCTGAGCTCCGAACGGCACACCACAAATTCCTCCTACGGCTCATTGGTTTCCAGCGCCGACAACGCACCGACCATCTCATGTCGTACGCCAAGGCTCTCAAGAAGGCACAATGCGAGAGCGTTGAGACGACCATCCGCAAACGACGCCTCCTCTTTGCGGGGGGCGTACAGCGCACGACCAATGAGCGGCTGACCAGGCGGGTGATGTTTGGGACGATCGCCGGTGGGACGAACCCGGGGCCTGGCCGACCAGAAAGTAATTGGAGTCACAATGTCCAAGCATATGACCTTCGGCAAGCGTTTTTCAAGCCGAAGAGGGCTTCCACAGAAGCTCGTCTTACTGTTCGGAGCAGAGACGGTACGATGGCCGAGGGCGGCTAAGAAGAGCGGGGTGTGGTATCGGGGGGTGGCGAGGCGATGGACCATTTGATGGCGAGGTGGCACAGGCCGAAGCGGAGAGGAGCTGGCTACGGCATGCAGCTGAGGACGCCAAAAGAGGCGACATGGAGAGGGGGGGGGGGGGGGGTGTACTCATGTTGTGCACGGCCGTAGTCATATGACCATAGACCCTCGCATCCCTACAATGCCGGGACGGAGCGCGTTGGGTTTTCACCAACCAGGCAGACATTGCTTGCACCAAGCGCGAAACGCCGTGAGGAATTGGGCGAGTCGCATGGAGGGTGAGCTGCGTCCTGCTAAGAACCGCCTCTGAGGCGGACTTGCATATGGACGACAGCTTCAATGAGTTAATTTAATTTCTGGTGTGGCCACTTCCGGAGACAGCAATGGGTTTTACTATGTAACTGCCTCGCGGACGCCTTACCATATTAACACTACGTGAAACGACCATTCCCCTTGTGCGGAGCAAAGGTTCTCCACCCCGCACAAATGATCTACTCGACCGCCAGCTTTGGTGACCGCCAAAAGAAAATAACAAAAAAAAACGGCACCCTGGTTGTCTAGCTCACGCAGCGAGTGGCGTTGTTTTACAGCGTCGTTGCCAACCGACGCCAACCCAACCTATAAATATAATATATTTATAGGGGGGGGGGGGGGGGCAGGGGCGACCATACTGATACAGCTGTCGACGAATGCAAAAACGAAATGGTAGATCGTGCGGCAAGATATCGGCTCGACTAGTCGTTGAATTCTATTATTTGTTTCCTGGTGATTTTTTCACTGGGGGGGGCGCGGCAGAGGAAGTACCGGTTCTTGACACCGTTTTTGTTTTTAAGAGTGGGAATGAGATGGCAGAAGGTGTGACATGGTCCCCGTATCGGGAGGTGGGAACTTGTTATTACCATCGCCTCGAGCTTGCCTTGAGAACGATTTTTCTCTTTCCCTCTCTCGTGTCTCCTTTCGTGTTTGTTTTGTCTTGTTTCTCCCTTTGTTTCCACCCTATGCCGGTGTCTTCCTCTTTTTCGTGCTGCGTCGCCCGTGCAGCAGTTATCTGTTCCTCTTGGGCACGTGTGCTGTTTTTCTAGGGACGTTTCTGCCTTCCTGCGTCATTTGTATTCTGGTTAATTTCATAATTCGTTTATTTGTCTTACTGTTCTTATTTTTTCGTTCGGCTCGTGTCGTTGTGTGCTCGTACCAGGTACGTTAAGCATCTCACTTGCTTTACCCATTAATTTGCGTTTATGTTGTTTGTTTTTTTTCTGTTTCACAGTCTGTGACCACATAATTTGTATCCCTCTAGGATTGGGAATCAGGACAGGCACTGGGTGTACAGATGTGGTTGAGTAGAAATAACGAGTTTAATGTGAAGGCAACAGCAACAACAACAACAGCAGAAGGGTAAACACAGGAGTTTATTTTTTTTGTTTCTCCACCTTTCCTTCTGCGGTGCTTGCCTTATTATTTTTTTATTGCGAGAAGGGTTCAGCCGTCCCTTTCCCTCGTCGACATTTAATCGAATAGTGTTCATTCACGAAAAAGGTATCGCTTTCTACTGCCAAATTGCGAAATTTTCACTCCGGACAGGTTAGAAACCGTGACTTGGCCGTCAGAAGGTGTACGGGGTTACCAACTGACCCACTGGGGCGACCATGTGACCACTATGGTGGGCTAAAACGTTTTTTTTTGTTTATTGTCGAATAATGTAACACTACAGACGTAAAAACATTGATGTACGGCGTCCCCGGTAGAATGACAGGTGAGTCTAGTCCCTGTTTGAGTCATGCTCGTGGGTTCGATCCCCCCCGAGTGCATGCTCGTACGTAGTGACTTCTTCTCGCAAACAAAATACAGGTACATAACATTTTTTGCATGTCAATTTTTCTATTTTATTGGGAAAAGCCGGCAGTAAATGGGAGAGGTAGCGGGGGATAGATGCATGTATATATAACATATGTACGTATACATATATAGAACCCATAGCATGTTAAGCAATATATAAAAAATCAAATCAAAAGCAGTGAGAGCGAAGAGGATATTTATTTGTAATACACACAGACAGGTTGTGTTTTCATGCATGCAGTAACATTGAGCTCGACCACCCAGAAAGCTCTGTTATTTTGTAGTCAGTCGCTGATCCACGATCAGATCCCCATTCCAGTCCCCCCGTTGATCAGAGCGTGCTGACGAAGGAGAGATCGTTGTTACACGTACATATTCCTTATTCACGGTGCATGTGAGTAGTAAACTCTGCCCTGGGCACGATCGCCGTACCAGGGTAATAAGCATGTATATATTGTACCAGCACATATATATATATACGAGTACTACTACTACCGCTGTACAGTACCGGCCCGCTCATAAGAAACCAGAAATCGGGCTTAGGCTAGCTTCAGTATAATAGGTGTCGACTTTCATATTTCCCCCGTAATGTTAGGGCTGAGTTTCTTGTAAGGCACGTTCTTATGAGAGGGCCGGAAGTGTACTCGTACACGCAAACGATTGTCCACCTGACAATACGCGAAGAAGGAGTTATCCAGAAGAACGGGTCTTAGATTTTTGCAGTCAGGCGTTCGAGTAGTGCACTTGAAACCACAGCTGCTCTTTTGTCTTCCTCGCCTATTACTAGAGAACGCTCTAGCGGGCAGTGCGTAAACCCCAAAGGTCCGGACCAAGACCCGATGCCGTCACCCGCGAATTTGGAGAAAAACTGCTTGGAATTAGTGTGGGGCACTTTTTCAGTCCTGGGTCTCACCGGAATGACTAACGTTCGACGCTCGTTGTGGTCATCCGACTAAATTTTTCATGTCTGGGATGCCTACTACTGATGCAGGGTATTCATGTCCTGTGCGCACCCCTTGAGGAAGTTCAACTTTAGGCTGAAGGGCACGACGGCGAGGTTAGTCACTTTTGCTCCTTGGTTCTCCATATTTAGAACACGATTTTGCACTGCTGTTTTTACGCTTTTTTTGTTCAAGTTAGGTTCTTGGTCAAAGCACGTTTTCTCTTCTTTTTTTTCCGTCCCATTATATTGTCTTCGCAAAATTGTCCCTCTCCCTTCACAGTCGTAACTCAAATCTGCTGGAGTCACAAAGCAGTATCTTCTCCCTCTTCCCCACTACGGTTCGAGCCTTGCTTTTAATCGCGCGGAAGGGTCATCATCGCGCAGTTTTCCCAGGCGAAACAAGTAGCGCCACGATCTTCTGAATACATGAACAGCCCACCCGCGCACAGAAGTCCGTTCCTCCACCAATCAGTTGAATGTGCTGCAGATAACGCGGCTACCCATCGCTGCACCTCTTCCTACGGCAGGCGTCGTCCTTCGAGCCAGCCTCTCCTCCTGTCCCGACATTCCCCGTCAGGTCGTCGTTACCACCGCCAACATCACGTCGCCGCCGTTCTCTTCCAGTGCCCGTCGGACGCATGCTACGGTAGCGGTGCATCGTGCACTTTCTGTGCATGGCCACCAGAGGAGCTCTATACCGCAACCCCAAAAACTGATTATGGAGTCAAACAAAGGTGTTATTAATAGCCCGATGAACCATCCCATGGCCCAAGTATAGAATAAAACGTATTTAAACACAAGACTTAAAAAACCGGCGGTTTTGGATTAAGGAGTCCCGTCTTTCAGAAACAAAAAAAAAACGCTACGATAGAGGTGTACCATGTTTTTTTCTGGGCTCATCACGTGAGGAGCGTTATACCTCACCCAAAAAAAAACAACATGAAGGAAAATAAAAGTGCTGCCGGATGAGAAATATCATGACCGAAGTATACTTGCAACAGTATTCGTCGCAAAAATGAAAGTTCGACGAATTTGGGTTAAGGAGCCCGATCGTTCAGATAACGATTCAGCCAAAGAGTGCCACCTCTATCGTAGCACGCGTCAAAATCAGCCAAAACGTGCTACCTTTAGACGCGTGCTACGATAGAGGTAGCGTTTTTTGCTGACAACTTTTCTGGACGATCGGGCTCCTTCTTAACCCTAAATCGACGGACTTTCAAATTTCTCGTTATTGCCACATTTTCCATTGCATGCCTATAGCTCATGGGATGGTTGACCGGGTGGCACTTTTATTTCCATCGGGAAATCATTTATCTGGTGAGGTGTGTGGAGCTGCTCCTTAGGTGGGGGGCTCAGACAAAACACGGTGCACCTCTATCGTAGCATTCGCCTCTATTGTACCACGCGTCGTCGGTCAGACGGACCTACCGTTGCCGTTGTAAGACACGTGCGGCCTCTCAAGTCAGTCTCGGCCGCAACGCGAAGAGCACAAAACAAGCCGTAGGTGGAGACCGTGAGTACATACAATCAACGTTCACCTGTGTGGGTCACCTAAATCTTCGTGGCACACCCTGAACTGTTCCTTTCCGCTTCCCCTGCCCGGTTGCCGTAGACATGGTGTGGCAGCGTTGACGATCGGGATGGCGACTGCGCCGATGCCGCCGCAGGTATGGTTTCTCCGCCTCCCTTCGCCGTTGGTGTGTCGGAACAAGCGGCTGCAGTGGCGGAGGAGGACGCGTGCTACGACAGAAGTGGCACAGTTTGGCTGAAATCCTTTCAGAATCACGGGGCTCCTTAACTAAAAACTCGTCAGAATTTAATTATTTGTTTTTCGTGTTGCACATTTTTTTGTTTTAGATCTTAATGCCACGGATTTGTTTTAGTCGGATACTCGTACGTAACAAAAACAAATTTCGTTCAGAACCAGCTTTCGGTTGAGGTACAGAGCGCCCCAAGCGACCGCCCTCAGAAACAATACTGTGCACCTCTACCGTAGCGTGTGTCGGAGGTGTATCGGCGACGCCCCTGCCAGCCGGATCGGTTACGGCGCGGGCAGAGGTACCGGCGAAGATGCCGGCAGCAGTGTCGGCGGAGGTACCGATGACGTCGTTGGCGAAAGGTTTTCTTCGTGTGAGCCACCGGCGGTACTGACGGCAGTGTCGGTGGCCGAACCTGCTGGCGAAGTCGACGACTGCACCGAACAGGAGGGCTCAGGCGCTACAACCGCCTCCGGGGTCAGGAGTAGCGGGTAGGGGCGAAACTACTCTGCGAGTCGAGAGTGGCTCCTACGATAACTGTGGGAGTGTCTGGGAGGGCGGTGACGTGCCAAGAGGTGGCGGTGGTGTTCATCCCCTGCGTTTCAGGGTGCGACAGCCTCTCTGAACCCTGCTGCTGCTATTGCTGCTTTGATGGCGATGATTATGGCGTCGGTGTTAGTGTCGGTGGTTTGTTGCGCTGGCCCCTCTCCGTCTACAGGAAGCGTCTGACGCTGTGTCACCGTCTCTGTGGATGCCCGCAAATGCGGCAGGCGACGAAACTTCGGATGTTTGATGTACGGACGGCAAAGGCGACGCGTGCCAAGATAGAGGTAGCTCTTTTTGTCTGATATGTTTTCTGAACGACGGAACTTCTAAACCCAAAATCGTCGAACTCGCCTTGTTCTGTTGCGGAATGGTTCCCTTTATCTTAAGGCCGTGTTTTGTTTTTCATCGTGTAGAGAGTTGGTGTTCCTCCTGAGCAATTAATTCGATGAGGTATAGAGCTCCTAAAGTAACCAGCCTCAAAAAGCTAACGCGATGCAGTTCTACCGTATCATGCGTCAGGCTCCCTCCGGCGACTAAGCCGGTCTTGCGGCCTTTTCCTCCCTTGAAGACAGCGGAACCAATCGACCAACGACTAAGGTGATGCGACAGGGATGGCCGATGGTGGCGACCTATTCCTCCAAACGTGCTGGTGCCCCCCCCTGCGCCTTATCCGACGTCGGCGGCAGTACCAAGACCGTCCTCGTGCTTGGTGATGAAGGCGACGGCTGCGCTATCGCCAGAGTGGGAGACTAGCCTTACGATGGTCACCCTCTGTGAAAATGTCCCCTCTCCTCCCCAAGCACCCCCCCCCTCCTAGCATTCCCATGTGTGGGCGTCCTTGTCCTCGTGGAAATGCACTCTTTTCGTTCAGAGGCTCTATTGTTGCTATCCTCCGCCTTTCGGTTCTGACGCCCCCCTTTGAAAATATTTTATCCACCCTGTCTTATCAAACGAGCTTTGCCCTACATTCGTCGGACACCCCCGTGTTTTTGTTTGTACTGTATGGCGACGCATGCTACAAAAGAGGTAGGTAGCACGTTTCGTCCGTTTTTTTTTTATCGTGAAAGACGGTGCTCCTTAACCTAAAATCATCGGTTTAAAAGTGTTTAAGTGTATTTCAGTTTTTTACTTAGGCCACGAGATTGTTCATCGGGCTAACACCTTCGTTTGCCTCCATAAAGACGCGTGCTACGGTAGAGGTAGCACGTTTTGGCTGAAATGTTTTCTGAACGATCGGGCTCCTTAACCCAAATTCGTCGGATTTTCATTTTTTGTGACGAAACATATTTCAGAGTATACTCCGGTCATGATATGTATCATCCGGCAGCACTTTTTTTTCCCCCCAAAATCATTTTTTCGGTGAGGTATGACGCTCCTTAAGTGAGGAGCTCAGAAAAAACATAGTGCACCTCTATCGTAGCATGTGTCGAGTTGAGGTATAGAGCTCCTAAGGTGGCCACGCTCAGAAAGTGCACGATGCACCGCTACCGTACGTAGCATGTGCCATTGCTGACACAAAAAAAGCTTCGAGACTAAATAAACTCTAAACTGCACCGTACCGGTATCAAATATCAAACGTCAAGTCGATTCGTCAAGTTTTAATTTATCTGTCCGTGGCGTATTTTATCGGCCGCGACTTCAGTTCGATAACCGACGCTAGGACACGACGATAGGTCAGGGTAGCGCTTGCTAGGATTTCATGATGCTGCGGGGTCCGTGTAATTGTCGCCACCTGCAAGCTCTGTGTGCGCTTGTGGAAGGCTCTCCAAGTAAACACACAAGTTTTACTGTAGTACAATACGCAGCAAGAAACTGTGGTACTCAGGGGATGGGTATTTTCTAGATCACGTTACGTACACCATCTCTATCGCTACAACGAGCTCCCGGGTACCGCGATTCCCTGTGGTCTGTTTTGTGTTCTTGCACTTCCGGTTTGCTTAAGGAGCGTCCTGCCTCACCGAAAAAATGATTTTGGAGGAAAATAAAAGTGCTGCCGGATGAGAAACCTCATGACCGAAGTATATTCTGATATTCGTCACTAAAAATGAAAGCCCGGCGAATTTGGGTTAAGGAGCCCGATCGTTAAGAAAACGATTCAGCCAAAAAGTGCTACCTGCACCGTAGCACGCGTCGAGGTCGTGAACATCTCTGTTCATATTGTTGTTTCGATTTTCATCCTGTCTGTGTCGTCCAAAAACTATATTAAAAACAAGAAAAAATTGTAACATTTTGACGATTTCTGCCGTCATTCAGGAAACGTTTTCGCCAAAACGAGCTGTTACCCCTATCGTAGCACGCGGCAAGTGTGTTCTATGTTTTTTTTTATGGGGAGTGCCTGAATATAGACGCGTGCTACGGTAGAGGTAGCACTTTTTGGCTGAATTGTTTTCTGAACGATCGGGCTCCTTAACCCAAATTCGTCGGAATTTCATGTTTGTGACGAATAATGTTTCAGAGTATAATTCGGTCAGGATATTTCTCATTCATTCGGCAGCACTTTTATTTTCCTCCAATTTTTATTTTGTCGGTGAGGTATGACGCTCCTTAAGTGAGGATCTCAGAAAAAACATGGTGCACCTCTATCGTAGCATGCGTCTATATATGTCTCGTAAGAGTGTTGTCGCGATTTTCATGCGGTGTCATATATAAACGTATACTTCGAAGTATATAAAACAAGCGAACGTATCTACGAAAAAAATTATTGAATACCTAAACGGCAATTAAGTACGGAAATCAGGACTACTTGTTAGAGCTACTATAGTGCTACCACTTTGCGCTCCTCCTTCCGTTTCGCCTCGTTTGTGGTAGGTGTGTGAGCTCAGCGCCGGAAACGCACCGACCATATCATGTCGTATGCCAAGGCTCTCAAGAAGGCACAATGCGAGAGCGTTGAAACGACCATCCGCAAACGACGCCTCAACTTTGCGGGGGTCGTACAGCGCACGACCAGTGAGCGGATGACCAGGCGGGTGATGTTTGGGACGATTGTCGGTCGGACGAACCCGGGACCTGGCCGACCAGAAAGTAATTGGGCACAATGTCCAGCATATGACCTCAAGGTTTTCAAGCGACAGAGGGCTCCACAGAAAGCTCGTCTTTACTGTTCGGAGCAGAGACGGTACGATGGCCGAGGGCGGCTAAGAAGAGCGGGGTGTGGTATCGGGGGGTGGGCGAGGCGATGGACCATTTGATGGCGAGGTGGCACAGGGCCGAAGCGGAGAGGAGCTGGCTACGGCATGCAGCTGAGGACGCCAAAAGAGGCGACATGGAGAGGGGGGGGGGGAGACCGTCCTCGTGCTTGGTGCTGAAGGTGACGGCTGCGCTATCGCCAGAGTGGGAGACTAGCATTACGATGGTCACCCTCTGTGAAAATGTCCCCTCTCCTCCCCAAGCACCCCCCCCCTCCTAGCATTCCCATGTGTGGGCGTCCTTGTCCTCGTGGAAATGCACTCTTTTCGTTCAGAGGCTCTATTGTTGCTATCCTCCGCCTTTCGGTTCTGACGCCCCCCTTTGAAAATATTTTATCCACCCTGTCTTATCAAACGAGCTTTGCCCTACATTCGTCGGACACCCCCGTGTTTTTGTTTGTACTGTATGGCGACGCATGCTACAAAAGAGGTAGGTAGCACGTTTCGTCCGTTTTTTTTTTATCGTGAAAGACGGTGCTCCTTAACCTAAAATCATCGGTTTAAAAGTGTTTAAGTGTATTTCAGTTTTTTACTTAGGCCACGAGATTGTTCATCGGGCTAACACCTTCGTTTGCCTCCATAAAGACGCGTGCTACGGTAGAGGTAGCACGTTTTGGCTGAAATGTTTTCTGAACGATCGGGCTCCTTAACCCAAATTCGTCGGATTTTCATTTTTTGTGACGAAAAATATTTCAGAGTATACTCCGGTCATGATATGTATCATCCGGCAGCACTTTTTTTTCCCCCCAAAATCATTTTTTCGGTGAGGTATGACGCTCCTTAAGTGAGGAGCTCAGAAAAAACATGGTGCACCTCTATCGTAGCATGTGTCGAGTTGAGGTATAGAGCTCCTAAGGTGGCCACGCTCAGAAAGTGCACGATGCACCGCTACCGTACGTAGCATGTGCCATTGCTGACACAAAAAAAGCTTCGAGACTAAATAAACTCTAAACTGCACCGTACCGGTATCAAATATCAAACGTCAAGTCGATTCGTCAAGTTTTAATTTATCTGTCCGTGGCGTATTTTATCGGCCGCGACTTCAGTTCGATAACCGACGCTAGGACACGACGATAGGTCAGGGTAGCGCTTGCTAGGATTTCATGATGCTGCGGGGTCCGTGTAATTGTCGCCACCTGCAAGCTCTGTGTGCGCTTGTGGAAGGCTCTCCAAGTAAACACACAAGTTTTACTGTAGTACAATACGCAGCAAGAAACTGTGGTACTCAGGGGATGGGTATTTTCTAGATCACGTTACGTACACCATCTCTATCGCTACAACGAGCTCCCGGGTACCGCGATTCCCTGTGGTCTGTTTTGTGTTCTTGCACTTCCGGTTTGCTTAAGGAGCGTCCTGCCTCACCGAAAAAATGATTTTGGAGGAAAATAAAAGTGCTGCCGGATGAGAAACCTCATGACCGAAGTATACTCTGATATTCGTCACTAAAAATGAAAGCCCGGCGAATTTGGGTTAAGGAGCCCGATCGTTAAGAAAACGATTCAGCCAAAAAGTGCTACCTGCACCGTAGCACGCGTCGAGGTCGTGAACATCTCTGTTCATATTGTTGTTTCGATTTTCATCCTGTCTGTGTCGTCCAAAAACTATATTAAAAACAAGAAAAAATTGTAACATTTTGACGATTTCTGCCGTCATTCAGGAAACGTTTTCGCCAAAACGAGCTGTTACCCCTATCGTAGCACGCGGCAAGTGTGTTATATGTTTTTTTTTATGGGGAGTGCCTGAATATAGACGCGTGCTACGGTAGAGGTAGCACTTTTTGGCTGAATTGTTTTCTGAACGATCGGGCTCCTTAACCCAAATTCGTCGGAATTTCATGTTTGTGACGAATAATGTTTCAGAGTATAATTCGGTCAGGATATTTCTCATTCATTCGGCAGCACTTTTATTTTCCTCCAATTTTTATTTTGTCGGTGAGGTATGACGCTCCTTAAGTGAGGATCTCAGAAAAAACATGGTGCACCTCTATCGTAGCATGCGTCTATATATGTCTCGTAAGAGTGTTGTCGCGATTTTCATGCGGTGTCATATATAAACGTATACTTCGAAGTATATAAAACAAGCGAACGTATCTACGAAAAAAATTATTGAATACCTAAACGGCAATTAAGTACGGAAATCAGGACTACTTGTTAGAGCTACTATAGTGCTACCACTTTGCGCTCCTCCTTCCGTTTCGCCTCGTTTGTGGTACAGTACGCATTATTACTGCTGTGCGGCATACCGACGGCCGAAGGTAGTTTCGGTGGGTTTAACGGTTCCAACGACAAAGAACGGTTCTTTTATATTTCGCCTCAACAGCTCTCTCTCTTACTTGCGTTCTCTCTCTCTCTCTCTCTCTCTCTCTCTCTCTCTCTCTCTCTCTCTCTCTCTCTCTCTCTCTCTCTCTCTCTCTCTCTCTCTCTCTCTCTCTCTCTCTCTCTATTTTCTCTCTCTCTCTCTCTCTCGCGCGCGCGCGCGCGTGTTCTCCCGCGTTCGTCCATCCGCTCGTGCCCGATCGGGGCTGTTCGTGGCAGTTATAGAACTGCATCACAGCTGCTGCTGCTGTGCATAATAATCGCACTTCAATATTCTTTTTTTTTTAAAGTCATTTCCTCCCGAAACAAGAGCCCAGTCCTAAAAGAGGTTACACCAGTAAAGTAGTGATATTACGGGGTGGGCTAATGTAGTAAATAGAACCTACGTTACACACAATAACCTGTATATTTACCTAGTTCTACTAACAATATTTGATCCTATTTACTACGGTCCCTGTATTTACTAGTAGTACTAATTGTGGTTGCAAACGGCTGTAACGGTCGGCATGAATACAGACAAGAAGACCAGACTGGCCATAATACGAGGTCAATACCTTCGTGATCAACACACAAGCCATGATGAGCCAAATGTGCCAGTAGTAAATGCCTGGTATTTTACAGCTGCTGTGAAATTATGCTTTACAAGAAGAACCGGCGATGACCTGGCGTAGAAGTGGAGAGGAGCGGTGGTGCCGTTGGCGCTTTTAAAATCTAAAATATACCAGGTATGAGGTATGGTTGAAAAATGTTTCTTAGAGTTCAATTTGGAATTTGGAATTTGGAATTTGGAATTTGGAAATCTGAGATGTGTCGTGCCTTGTTGTGTAAAACAAATTGTCGGGTAGCACAACAAGACTGATGTCAATAAGACATGATTAATAGTACCACAGGGTATACATATTCATATTAAGTAGTAGTTTTCAATGCATAAATAAGGCTTGTTCCTACCGATCCGCCAGAGGACAATACTCTTAGCGTATATATTCTGAGTAACACGAAATATGCATGCTTCGCTGTACAGCAGTACCAGGTATACGTTAAGCCATACGAGTAATGGATTTCAGTGACAAATTAGTGTGGATCTCGAAAATAAAAGCCAGTGTTAGCCTAGACAGCAGTCTGACTGCTCGGCTGTCGCTGATACCTTGGTGTGTGTTTTGTTATGTTTGGTATTCCGTGAGGTTGGTATTTGGCATGCATGTGTTTCTTGTTTTTGGTTTGGCTGCGTATTCGTGGGGAGTATTTTTTGTAGGTATTTCGTTCGGGTCTCTGACTGCGGCTACCTCCTTTGCCTTTACCGACCTTATGCCACTCAAGCAAGAGTGGCTCTGCACCTCGCTCAAAACTCGGCTTGAAGACAGATATTTTTGTTGTCTATTGTTATGGCATGGCGGAAATAAACAACATGTTCGTACTCCACTGAACACTGCATATATGCACCTAAATAAGCCTGAGTAAAGTCCAAACTTTTATGTCCTTGGTGCAGTCCTCTCAAGCAAATGATATGGATAGTATATACGATTCACTCGGCAGATGGCTCTGAGCGGCTGAAAGAAAAGGACATAAATGGTACCCTCCCCCCCCCTCCCGGACTAAGGCCATGCATGGAAATTAGGAAAGCCCCCCCCTACCGTTTACCGTGGCCTCGGTCGTCTCGATATGTACCACAGGTATACAACAGTACCGGCCCACTCGAAACAAAGTGAAACCCACAAGAAAGTCAGCCTGGAGAAATGAAACAAATGATAAACCTCTGAGCCTAAGTTAGTGTGCCTCTTTAGCTTTAATCAAAATGCCCCCTTCCTGCGGCTGGCCTGAACCCAAGGCACCATGAATTCGTTGTGCACTACTCGTACTACTAGAGAGAACACGGTTTCTCGTGGACCAAAATACGACGGGATAATGAAGCAGAAAGGGCTGGGTGGTATAGGGACACGGTACATGCACCGTCTTATTTGATAATAGATTTCGCATTACACACCCATCCATGCTTTGAGCAGTAGTCGTGCTTGTGCTGCTGCAGGTGCAATGGAATTTATATAGGTTTTTACATATTTTGTGGATCCGAACGGGTTTCCAGTTGAGTTTTGGTGGACATCGAAACGAGGATAATGACTAGCGGCCCTCCTCGCGTGAACAAGCCACCGAGCGTTTGTATGTCCATCATGGCTGAATTCGACGACGCTACTCGACGAGGGGCGTAAAGGAGTAAAGCCTTCGTGCGATTAAAAAATGTATTGCACACGAACCCTTTGTGGAGACGGGGGAGAAGAGCCTCTGCCGTGTGACCCCGAACCTGCCTGTGGTGTTCTTTCTGTCTATATGTCAGAGGGCGAGAGAAAATAAGAGCGAGTATAATATTTAAACGAAAATGGGTGGCAACAGGTAGAAAATACTTGTACGAAGTATAGTACGAGTATGTACATATATATATCATATATACGTACCTACGTTGTATGTATACAATTATCCGTACGGGCCTGGTGTAGGAGTGTATGTACACAGTTCGGGACACTTAATGACAGGTAGCACATAGCAGGGAACCCACTGAGAAATAGGAGACTTGATCCAGGCTGATTTTCTTATTCGGCAATATCACTCGTACAATTGGTGCGTTATACCCAAACTGAAAGTATACGTAGTATCGACTCTCTAATTTGGATATTTTCGGGTAAATATCAGCCTGTCTATCATATTAGTGATTGATATTTTCTTATTGTTAAAAGTTTGGTATCCTGTACTAATGTATACTACCTACCTACCTGGTATGTTGGATTAATCCGAGAATGTTGTCCAGGCTGTCGTAATGGTATGGGCTAGGAAGGCCGGTAATGGGCTTCTTACTGAAGAATGGGTGCGTTCTACGCTAACCTCGAAATAACGACCCCCGGCCTTCTTATCTATATGTTCTCCTTTTAAGTATCACAGGCTGCCTTTCTTCTCGTCTTCTTACTATATATTGTACGAGTAGGCGTTCTGTACTTTTGAAAATTCAACCAGACAGATGACAACTACTAATAAATAATGTATCGTACACTGCCGGCCCTCTCATAAGAAAGTGCCCCACAAGAAACTCAGCCTAAACATTACGGGGGAAACAAGAAAGTCGACAGCTATTATACTGAAGTTAGTGTGGGATACACCCCTTTCTAAAATAAGAAAGTCAGCCTAACTAAGCCCGATTTTGTGTTTCTTTTGAGCGGGCCGGTACTGTATAATCTAACATTCCTGCAGTGGGGGGGGGGGGGAGGGGGAGGATTTATTGCTTTGGGATTGTGTCGGCCGGTCGTCACGAAACATGTTCAGGTATGAGGTGTGTCGATCATTGGATGAAGAAGGGAAACATAGATATGTAGCAGGTACAATATTTGGGTGAACGGCGGTAGTGCGTATGTGCGTATTCTATTGAGTACACGGAGGGGAGGAGAATTGGTTGGAGGAGATTGGTGGTATTCGACGAATTGGGTCAGTCTTTTCACTCTGAATGAATATTGCCCTGCACATTGTCGGAAGGCAAATAATATAAATAATCTAACATGATACGAAAATTATGTCGTACGTGATTAATGAGTGTGTAGGCCGGTCGCTGCGAAGTATCCTAATCTAGGTATGTACAGCGACTATGGGGTGTATTATGTCGATCTTTCCCCATTAAGGGGAAAATAATTCGGATGAATTCATCACTATTTATTTTTTTTTGAGAGGCACAGGCACAGGTACATGTCACCCTTTCAGAATTGATATTATTATACATTTAGTGAAACGTCGGTGAGGAGTCAATAAAGGCATTATTAATAGTATTATTGATAACCAGGGGGACTGTTGTATTATTGTTGGGTTAAGCTGGTCAAGCATTCAGGCAATCAGGATGTCATTACGCAGTGAGTATCTATATGTGTGAATGGTTTGCTTGAAAAAAGAGTTGCACGTTGTCAGATGTCTAATAATGGAGCAATAATGGTAATGTATTCATTATACGAGTCCAAAAAAAACAAAAAACAAATGTACCTGGTGCGCCTCGTTTACGTATAATAAGTATTACTGACTGTATTGTGAGGGTATTACCTAAGATGATGTCTCGAAGGGCAGTATCAATAGTCGGTCTGGATTCACACAAAGCTTGGCGTTGTGTCGTACAGTATAGAGTTTGGTGCACGTGCCCAACGGTGCAGGATATATGTAGGCATGTCTAAAGTCTGTAATGTTCTGCTGTATACTTGTAAAATAGATAAAATGAGCTTACATTGTGGGAAAAATAATAATGAAAATGATATAAATATATATTCTGTAATGTCAACTTGGAGTACTACTGTAAAATGTTTCGATTTTTCGATCTTCTTGAAATACGGTAAAGCCGACTTCGCACTTCGCACCGAGAGTATTGTACCCCGTTCTCTTTCCGGGACTCTCGTGTGTTACACGAGAACGAAACGGAATTGAGTTGGAAGTGCCACGTACCCGTTGTACATATGGGTGGCGCCCAAGGGAAGGGAGACGGAGGGTGGGGGGGGTCATAGGGAAACCAGGACGGACGAAAGCAGGAAAGAGACGGCAAACAGAGTAGGTGCCAGACCGACTAGCTGGTAGAACCTGCCTGTACTATGGGCACAAACCTGCCTCGGCTGGCCTTCGGTGTGCTCCGGCTGGCTGTCCTTTCCTGTCGTTCTCAGTCTTGCTCTGTTGGCGTTGTTTCGGTCCATTTCATTTTCTTTCATTTCATTTGGTTTTTTATTGGAGGTCGCATCTCCTCTGGGAGAAGCACGACACTTTCTTTCTTTTTGTCATGCTTTTTATTTGGTTGCTTGATTGTTGATTTGCTTCAGTATATTTACTTTTTATTATTTTTTCTTTTCGTTTTTTTCCGTTTTTTTCTCTTTTTTTCTCTTGCATGCACCTGGATTGCTAGCAGGGTAGGTCTTGCCTGTCGTATATGGCGTTGCATTGTCTGCTCTGCTTACTGCACTGAGTGTAGTATCTCTGTGTCGTAGTTTTGTGACCACAGAACTGGTACCTTTTTAGGATGAAGAATCGGCACGGACACTGGGTGTGCTGGATGTCGACGGGTAGAAAGGAAGGTTTAATGTGAAGAGCACACACACACACACAGAACTGAGAAGGAGTGCACGCTGGGGCCGTGCACTACACAAAGTAAGGGGAGGGGGGAGGGGGGGAGCAACGGGGCCGTATGGCGTTGTCTGCATTGGAGCAAGTTGCATCTGAATGGGCAAGATAAAAGACAGAGAGAGTTGAAGGGGCAAGGGGTAGGGAGGAAGCAAAAGCCAGGGGCTGATGGAATTCAGGGAGGATGTGGAGTGTGGAGATCGGCCCGAAGCAAGACTGGCACGGAAGGAGAGAGGTTGGAGACTCCGTGGCGGGGAAAGGAGAGAGGTTGAAAGCTCTGTTATCACAGTCGTCGAGCAGACCCGCAAGGGGACCTGGTTTCGGACGCTTCGTTGGACGTTGTTGGGTGTTGTGCCGGGGGATGGGGGTGCATTAGAGAGAAATATCGACATATCAGGAGTGACGTGAAAAAGAGGGGTATGGGAACCGGTTGTCGATCAAGGCCTGCAGCTGTTGGGGATGGTGACGACAGTTTTCGCGGTGGGAGTGAACAGGAAGGGCAGGCCAGCCAAGGGTGTGGAGTCGGTCGTAAGGAGGGGAGATGGTTTGTTGGCGATGCAGTGGGAAATGAACGGGCAAAGGAGACGAGTGTCAAACCCAGGCGTTTGGAGGGGAAATATTGGAGGTGTGTTTTGAGACGTGCAGGCCGCTACGCATTCGGACGAGTTGCGAAGTCGACTCGGTGGACCAAGGTGCAAGGTCGGAGTATGTGGGTTAAGTGGAAGATCTAACGAGAGAAAGAGCATTGGTTGGGGTGGGGATGGAGTGGGAGCTTGTATATGAGCCGATGGAGTGTATGGTGGACTGCTTCTCGGAGTGGAAGAATGAGAAGGCGATCGTGGCAGGGAAGCGGATGGTGGCGAACGCTTACCTGAGTTGTGGGTGGGGCTGTCACCGCCGCTACAGCACTTTAGGGTCAGGGTGACGAGAAAAGGGACCAAGAGGGTGTACGTGGAGGCCGGCAACCACACGCGGGTGAGGAGACCGTAAAGGGGCGAGCTGATCAGGGTGGGGGAGGAGGGCATCGAAAAATGGGGGGGGTAAGGGGGGAAGAGGATGGCGTGGACCGGTCGGGCCTTCTCGTACCAGCTGGGATGAGGGCATCCGGAATTGTTCGCCGGGAGGGGAGAGGGGATGCACCAGGTTGCTTGCTTCCGCCGGAGCGGGGACACCGCCCTTTCCGAGAAAGGCGTGCAGCTGGTGCCGGACAGGAGAAGGGCGGCGGGCACGGTGGAAGCACGCTTCAGGGGAAAAGCAGGGGACCAGGGCAGAATAGGGGCTGCCAGGGTGACGAAAAGAGAGGGCGCCGGGCGGGGAGGGGCTGGAGGGGAAGGTCTTTGACCTGTTGTGGAGCTGTTCGGGTATTTCCGAAGCAGTGTCCCTCGGGGAGGAGACCGCCCCACATATGGTATTCAGGAGCCGGGGGATGTGGAGGAGAGTGAAGGCGACGCACTGCTCAATGAGTGAGCCGGAGACGGTGAGGGCGGGATGGAGATCGCAAGGGAGGAGGGCAGTGGCGGAGCGGATAACGGACCAGTTAGCGCTGCTCTAGGAAATTTTAGTATGAGCAATGAGGCTGGCGGGGTAAGGAGCCCCACCGTGGATGATCCAAGAACAGGAGAGATGGGCTTTGCAGGCGTGTGTGGGACACATAAGTTCGAACAGAGAGGATCCACTGTGGGTTCTAATAGGCTGGTGGGAAGGAAAGCGTGGCCGAGTAGGCAGCCGGGACAGGTGGGCGAGGTGTGGCGTGAAGAAGAAGAAAAAGGGAGAGACAGGCTGGAAACGCGTCTTCTGAATGGGATTGGCTGCTGAGATTGCCTGTCAGAGTGTTGGGCAGATCAGCCGCGTACATCATAAATAATGCGTACATATAAATAATAGGAGTCGAGTGGAAGGGGGAAATGGACAAGGTGGGCCCATTATAGTTCCACCCACCTCCCCCGTGGGCGACACGGACTACTAATGAACTTGAATTTTTCGTGAAGAGCAGACCAAAGTGGAAGAAGGTCTTGACAGTTTGAAGTTTGGCGGATCGGAGAGAAAATACCGAAGCACGGGATAGGCGTGTGTGGTTCTAGAATAAGGAGATACCTGGATGGGGGGCTTACAGCAGCAGCACAGCTACACGTATATATGCATATATATACACTGGGCAGGCATACATATGTAGCAGCATCAGTACAGTTGCAACAGTAGCAGCGGTAGTGGTAGAGAAGTTCCACGGCAGGAGTATAGGGACGTGAGGATACAGCACATGGTGACACCATCTGCAATCTCCCACCCATCCACCCGATTGCATCTAGCAGACGAAAAAAATAAAGAAACTAAGCCGGATCCATGCGGACCTATTGTTACTAGGGTACTGACTGCCTCTTAGGGTTAGCGCAGAAACCTTGTATGGTTGTCATAATGTTCAGCTGCGAATAAAATATTAATACAGTCAGTAGCAGTACCCATTGATAAAAGACTGGTACTATTACATAATAGTGTGCACGTATATACGTATCATATCATGCATAGGTACCGCTAGTTCTGAAACGAACGTTCCGTTAATCTTCTTGTGGAAGGCCGCGAAAGTGAAGCGGTGGAAGTTTGATCACGTAGCTGAAAGGCGCGCGAAAGCGAATCTAAAACGTCTACGGCATTCACGCTACATGGTGAAAATATGAAAACGACAGAGCGAAGCGTTTGTGCGAGCAACTGACGCGGGTGACGCAAAGAGGCGCGAAGCAGATCGCATGGCGCGCTGGAGGTAGAGATAAACGGGCGCGCCCTAGTCACGCTCCATGCTCCATGGTGAAATGGATAGCGAAGATTCTAAACGTTCGACCGCACGAAGCGAAATATCGCTAAATCTACGCCACGGCAGGCACGCAGGGAGGGTGAACGACAGAGCAGTACGGCGAAGAACGCTCCTCGTCAAAAATATAACTTTTTTAAATGCTTTTATAGGTGCAACTTGGCCAGTCTGTAAAGCCTATATAGCCGGCGAGGTTTGAACCACGAACGGGATGTCACGCCACAGAGTTGGAATATTTGTTGATTAATTGAGTGGACTGACGGGCGAACGAATTTCGCTCCGACCCACTGCTTCGACGTTTTTCATGAGTGAGTGACATTGGGCGCGTGCACAACGAACACATCGCAGCTCCCATCCCCCCTTTGCTTCGTTCAAGCCCATCAAACAATGTGCACGGTTCGAGTGACCCAGTTTCCTCTGACGATATAATGCGGTAGTATATCCAAAACTACGAGACAACTCAAACTCCCCACCCTACCTGGCTATTGGCTCTTGCCGTACAGAACACGCGTTATCCCACACGGGCACCAACGGCACCCCTTAGAAAGGCCGTTACCATCTGCTTCAACGTCGCTGTCCACGTCCAGCACTTATCTCCCCAAGCACACTCATGAGTTATACTGCGAACGTAGACTGAGCACGATACAGCTCATATATATGTAGACTATCAACTAATGTACGGGGTTCAATATACCCAATTTTACCACACACTCTCCATAAATAATGCGCTACACGATATTATACTGCATCCCGTAGGAGGAGCGATACCACATACTAGTACGCTAGACGCGAGGTCGCCGTCGGACGCTGTTTTCCAACGTGGCACGCGAGACACGTTAGGTGCTTAAGGCCATTCGAAAATAAGAAATCACAGTATACTCCGTGCCGAAAGCAGCCAAAACAAACACTTAAATGGTGGCCGAGCGTGTTGCGTACGAACACCATACGTGGCGCGGACTTGATAAACTCGAAGAAGCTACATCGGTTTCAAAGTAAACGTCTATGGAACCACCATTCATTTTGTTTTGTTTTTGTCCATCCCATATATTATCTTCGCCTTTCCTTTCTCTCTCCTTCCTAGTCGTAACTCACATCCGGGGTCACAAAGTAGGCTCTTCTCCCTCCTCCCCCACTACGGTTCTTGCCTTGGATTTTTATCGCGAGAATATTTCAGCACTTTCTTCCCTCGTCAACTTTCGTCGAATTGTGCTTACCCACGCTATCCGCTAGAATATGCGCTCTCGACAGTTGGTGTCATTTGAGAATAAAAATCTCCATCAAGGAGAATCAAACCCCCGACCTCCAACGCTAACAGGCTTCGTGGTTACCTGTTAGACCACCGGGGCGACCGGCTCTGTGACTAAATAATTACTTCAAACATACATTGCTAGTAGGGGACATACTTTGAGGTCCCCCGGGCGTAGACACCAACGGGTATGTACTACCCATCCTATAGCGCCCAATAGTATACCCATCGATACTATTACAAACCCATGGCCCGATGCACCTACGGTACGATTTTCTCCAGATTCTCTCGCCGAAGGAGCTCGATAGCCCCCACCAAACCTGACCTTCACAGAAACGAAAGTGCAACTGAACTCGGTATAACCAACGCTATGGCTTCACCGAATCAGAACTGAAAAAATGTCCCACACTAATTCCAAGTAGTTTGTCCCCAAAAACGGGGGACCAGTTCTTAACGGGCCAAGTATACATCGAAAAATAGTGTAGTAGTGAAAACTACAAGTGGCTCAACGGAAGAGCACCGTAAGGTGGACAGCGTTTGATGAAATGTGCTGCCCCTATCGTAAGCCGTCTCAAAAATTACGTCATACAATCAAATCACGCTGGATATTTCGCTATACGCAGTAAGGTGCCCAGCGTATCTTTCTCGGTTATAACCTATCAACGGGTATATAAAGCACCTATCGTAGCCCCCCCCCCAATAACTATTCCCGTCAGTAATATTAAGAACCCTGGATAGCCCCCCCCAATAACTATTCCCGTCAGTAACATTAAGCACCCTGGATAGCCCCCCCCCAATAAATATTCCCGTCAGTAACATATAAAACCCTGGGCCTGAGGCCACGTGGAATATACCTGCTGCTAGTCGCCACACCGGAAATTAATTTGACTTATTGAAGCTGTCGTCGATATGCAAGTTCGGCTCAGAAGCGGTGCTTACCGTATATGACAGTGTATACCACACCCCCTCTGTTGAATTTCAATGCCGACTTTATCGACAAAGGATCGAGTACAAACCCTGACCGACCCGTTTATGGAAATATCTCGGCGAGATGTTCCGAAAGTCCGCCTTTTTCGTTGTCTGTACCCCCTGCTTGTGGGGGAAATTGGCTCAGAATTTCACCCCAGGGGGTGTGATAATCACTGTCATATACGGTAGTAGGATGTAGCTCATTCTTCATGCAACTCGCCCGGCGCTTCCCGCTTGGTGCTAGCAATGTTTTCCTGGTCGGTGAAAACCCAACACGCTCCGTCCCGGCATTGTAGGGATGCGAGGGTCTATGGTCGTACGACTACGGCCATACATGAATATCGAGCCCCCCCCCTCCTCCCAATACGCATACCCGTTGGCAATATGAAGAACCCTGGGCCTGAGACCACGTATAATATACCTGCACTGCCGTGTTCTAGCTTTGTGCTACTGTAGTTCCAATCATGCGTCAATACTTTAGTATAACTACAGCAGTACGTACCCTTACTTATACACATGCCATTGCAGTATGTCACTATCGGCATTGATGCAGCCTGTCCACCGCTCGAAGGCATGTATCTCGTGTCACTTGAGCTGCTCGCTTGAGTGTAACCCCCCCCACACCCTACACGCCGAAGTGAACACACGCTGCGCCGACGAGTGCTTGCCGTATACAGGGTTAGTAGGCGCCTGACGTTTCTGAGGCTCTTCACATTATCACCTTGAATATACTGTAGTAGAGGGTCTCTAAACCTAACCCGACAATCGACCCCGAGACAAAAGGTGTGCTAAAACGTATCCACAATCCCCATGGGGCTTACATGTGCTTTCTAAAGTTATCGTTAAATCCGAAGATGCTCGGTAGCTCCCGAGTCGAGGCGCCGCGGTCAGTGAGATGCGTTTGGGCTCAAACGCATTACACTGCAGTTGTAGTAGTAGCCCAATACCTGCCCTAGCACGATTTCGCTCTCACACCATTTCAACATCACACTATGTAGACGGTGCGCCCATTGATCGCCTGAGCCGGGCGGTTTGTGTTAGAGTGCTCGTCCACCTGTAATGTCCAGAGAGGAGAACACGAGGAGTACGTAGGTGGGGTGTATGGGTTGGACTTTGGAAGCGCTGCCTTGTGTGCGTTGGCCGATGAATCCTCTCGCTTAAAGGGGATATGCACGATCTTTTTATAGTCGTATGTACAGCTTGGCGACAAGCAACCCCGCTTATGGGAACCGCCGTCGACACGGTGAGCATTCCGGTATTCCGTGAATACAACAGGGCATTCGAGAAAATGAGCGACTAAGGAAGCGAAGCGTGGGGAATACAGATATAGTTGAGTACACGCTGATGCAATGGCAACGTGTGCACGTGCAATACAACGTAAACAACCATGTACGAATCCATGTAACAGTTTCTTTTTATAGCAGTGCCAACACCTATCAATAGTCAACATACCAATATAGCATCATTCGAAGTATGTACTGTAGTTCGTCAACGGTCTAGTGAGAAATGACCATCGACCAATACTAGTCGCTTTTCGAACAGCCTCGTTCAAAATGAGGTTGGATGTGACTAATAATACCACCTAACTACAGCAGTACTACTGTTCGAGTATACACAATATACTGCAGCAGTAGCGAATCCATCATATCAATTGTGTTTCTTCGTCATATCAAAGATACCCCTATCTCGGTCTTGGTTGTCTCACCACGACAATCATTAATAAATTACCATTTCTTTCGAATGATGCACAGCAGTAGATGCCAAAACTGATCAATTTTTACTCAAGGAACAACGGAGCCATCACCTTTCAGCTGAGAGCGAGTGTGTAACAGATTGTACGTCTGACGTAGCGTTTTTTCGGGCGAGCGAGGATCTCTACAGCATTAGTGTTGAACGAAGCTACTGTAGCTAAAACATTAGATATATGGTCCGAACTGTGGCGATTCATGGCTGACTTGAGGGCCAGTGTGTTTTAGTTTTACCTTCGAGTCCGTAGCGGTGGCGACCGAGTCGCGGAAGGTTTCAAGCTGTAGCTCGCCGATCACGGCTGGTGCGCTCATGACGACCCACCTCACTATCTGCGCGACGGCATTCAGTCAGCATCGAGTATAATTCTAAGTATGTATTGTACATGAGTTACGGGCATGGATGGACCACAAGCACGCTTGGCGTTCTTTCATCTACACAAAACAAGAGCCGCGGGAATTGCTGTATGGGCGTTGCACTAACTTTGCCACAACAGATGCGGCAACAGCCAGTGTCTCATATGTTCTTGCAATATAGCTGATTCCGGCGGATATCAGAGATACTCGGAAGAAGGCGGGATGCGTTTTGGCGTGCGTGACACCGGCATGCGTGCGTGTATAAATAGATCGCGATACGTACGTGCCCTGCACAGATGGAAATCACCTCATAAAAAGCACTTAAACGGCACTGAGACGTTCCATAACAAGAGCGAACCGTGTACGACTGTAGTCTAAATGCCGAACACGCCAAGAAGTCCCATCCGAAAATTATGTCTACCAGTTATACCACAGACCACAGCAGGTGTTTCCCAAGGCAGGTTTATTTTTCTTTCTTTTTCCATCCCATGTATTATCTTCGCCCTTCCCTTCTCTCTCCTCCCTAGTCGTAACTCAGATCCTGGGTCACAAAGTAGGCTCCTCTCCCTCCCCCCCCACTACGGTTCTTGCCTTGCAATTTTATCTCGAGAATATTTCAGTATTTTCTTCGCTCGTCGACTTGCATCGAGTTGCGTAACGACACGACGTCGTTTGTTTGCTCAGGTACGCGCGACAACCTACCGAATATTTGCGGGAACGGGCTAACCGGGTTTGTACTGGTTGAAAAGCCCAATCACCTCGCTGCAGGGAGGGGTGGTGAGAGATCCCATGTAGTGCGAGTACGCCATGCTAGACGGTATCAGCTCGTACGGGTTGATGCTCCCCTCCAGAGTTGTAACCCCAGAACCCAGGACCTCCCACAGAGGCTCAAGCTGTCCATGCATTCGAGCCAAAGAAGCGCCGTAAGGAACAATATGCGTACGTCAGTCATTGGAGGCGTTTCGTATCTAAAACGTGAGGGGTGAACCCAAACACATAATGCATCTCGACATCTGGACTAAATATTATAGATAGGAATTCGACCGATAATTCAATGGGTTTTGCATCAGGCCTGGCTGTTGTGTGAAAGATGCATTTTAAGAAAAATACGGAAATACGACTTCGGTGCGATTTGAAGCCCCGACTTCTTTTGTTTTGAGTGTAAGTGATAATAAGTGCGCTATGCTCTACTCAGGGTCGTTCTTATCGAGCAACTTTTAGGATTTCCATATTTTCCAAACAACAATCAAATCTTGGAGTGCGAAGCCTTCCAAATATTTTGCCTTCTGTCGAAATTCTAAACTTTCTAAATAAATCCTGTTTTTCCTGTTTTGTGTTTAAACAAAATGGAATTTTTGGGACAAAGTTGCTCGATAAGAACGACCCTCGGTCAGGGCTGGCTGGGTCTTGAACCAAAGAGTTAATATGTTGGTGTATAGAAGGTACACCGTTGAGCTCCTAAGGCATTGCCGACTGAGTGGACTTCTAGAAGGTATTGCTACGTATATAATTAACACATTTATCTATCAAGATCACAACTCTACTTGCGGTCGAACAGCATCACGAAAAAACTAAGTGCATTCAACTATAGACACTAAGACTAGGTCATGTTTGCCCACCACACAAAATTCAAGTCAATTCCGATCCATACACTGAAATCAAGTCGATTCCGACCCCCCAACACTGAAATCAGGTCAATTTCGACCACCTACACAACAGTCAAGTCAATTTCGATACCAACACTAAAATCCAGCCCGTGTTATCGGACAGACGAGTATATGTTCCTGTGATACAGCAGCATACGTATCAAGTTCAAGTACCACCTCGTATTAATCTTGACGTGTTCATCCTACAGTAAAACCTCGATGATGTTGCTCATGTACAATGTATTTTATATGGTTGGGCACTGGCACAGTATGCACTGGCAGTAGTAATCTACTGGCCGGAGGTATCTTCTAATTGACCCGGCCAGTATATTCGCCAGTAGTTCTTACCTAACGTACGCCCAATAAACACGCCATATTATAATACGGAAACCCATCGAACGCCGTTTCGGGAGGAGAGAGGAGAATGAAGAGAGGAAAAGGGAGATAAGAGGAGGGAGAGAGGAGGAGGGAGATAGGAGAAGGGAGAGAGGCGAAGGCAGAGATAAGGGAGAGGGAAGAGAGCAGGACAGCTTAGAGACCCAAGGAGCCCAAGCCCACGATGGACGAAGCCACCCTAACTGCTGTTGTCTCGTGTATTTCGTTGATTGTCTGTGTGCTTTCTTGTGTTGTCTTTGCTCGTGAGAACCCACTACCGGCCCGGGCGGTTTACTGTCGTTACCTGGTACACTGAGTTTGGCGACAGTACAATCGCGACTATCTGAGTCAGTCAGTGCCCAGTCCGATTATTTAACTTAATGGTATAATAGGCGACCACGCATGCTACTCATCGCGTTTGATTCCTCCTGTGCCTACTGCTGCATGTAGTATAATAATAGTATTTATTGGTGTCATCCTTACATAGGTCATAAGTCGAATCGTATCAGTGTATCAACGTAGTACCTTCTGCAAATACTGCTAAATTATAGGGGCAGTACCGCGTTGGTCATATTGGTAGTGTCCCACCGCATCCAGATTACTGAGTATGCCACGGTACTCGCCTACCGCCAACGCTTTTTGTAAACTACATGAGGTGATATACCTGTAGTATGTCCTACACCAGCCTTGTATCACACGTTTCGGGAAGTTCGTTTGGACGAAGTCTTAGGTCCAAAACATGGACGATCCGCCATTGGAGAGGAGAGGGCCATTCAAACCTTCACGTAGTGCGACTGAATCCGTGATCGGATTTTGTCTCTTGGTACAGTAGATACGCACTGCATTGGGTCCGTATTGCAGCGTAGAGCTCGTACCAACAGTGAAGCAAGAGTGTCAGGTGGGCACTTGATGTCCTGCACAGTTGTAAGAGTCGTATTACACCGCCGGCAGACTTACCCCAACATTCCAGCCGTGCTCATTCGTATCCAGGAGGATGCCCACCACGAGAAGCTCGGGTTCTGAGGCGTCCGAGTCGCCACGGGTGTGCACTAGATGGATCTCGGCGTCGTGCAGTGATCCCGCAATCTGCTCGCATACGACAAGGAAACACAGCCGGGCGAGGTTAACCACCGTCGTTTACTTGATGCCTAGCGGCTGGGGTCCAGCGTAGAAGTGCTGCTGCGGTGGGTTCAGAAAGGCACGCTCTACGCAAATAAACTACTGTAGGGATGGATGTCTCAAGAAAACGCTGCGCGTGATGCATAGAAAGGAGGGGTGCACATTATTAGACTTTTTCGTGGCACTGTCCGCGGTATGTGGCGACACGTCGTCGCGGCAGCGTTCGTGACGTGTCTTGACATGCTGCGACACGCCACGGACGCTGTCGTGACATGTCGCGGACGCTGTCACGGCATGTCGCGACATGCCGCGACACCCCTCGACATGACGCGGACAGTGCCACGACATGTCGCGGAACGCCCGCCGCGGCACGAGCCTGATAGGTTTGCGACTAGCGCCATCACAGTGTTCATGGCACGCCTCGACACGCAATACCTGCCACGACACGCCACGGAACGTTACGCGGCAAAGTCCGCGGCAAGCCTCGTGACAACACCCGCGGCACGACTCACGGCCATGTCCGGAGCGTGTGTCGCGGCAAGCACCACGGCAAGCACCGTGGCTAGCACCGCGACGAGTGTCGCGGCGTGTGTCGCGGCGTGTGTCACGGCGTGTGTCGCGGTATTTGTCACGGCACATCCCGCGACAAGCACCATGGCGTGTGTCGCGGCGGGTGTTATAACCCTAACCCTTACACCCCTACACACACCGCTACAAACGCCGCGAAAGTAGCCGCGATACACGCCGCAACACGCGCCACAACACGTTTTCAAGCACACACCGCGACACACGCCACGACACATGTCACGAAACTAACCGCGACACTCGCTGCGACACACGCCGCTGCGACACACGCCGCGGCACACAGCGCGAAGCTAGACGCGACACTAGCCGCGACACACGCCGCGACACACGCCGCGACACACGCCGCGACATTTGACGCGAAACCTGTCGCGACACTTGCCGCAACACTTGCCGTGACACGTGTCAAGGTACTTTCCGCGTCACATGCCGTGGCGTTTCCCTTGGCGCTGGCCGTGGCCTGCCGCGGCCACTCCCACGGGAAGAACCGTGGCGCAATCCGAGACGGCACCAACGTATCGCGGCATCTCGCGACATGCAGCGAAATGTCGCGGCACGGTTCGCGACAGGCCGCGACACGTACCGCGGACAGGGCGACGAAAACGTAAAATAATGTAGATCCGTGAGAAAGTTGTTACATGTGTGTGTTGCCCCCTGGATCGGTAAGACCTTCTTGCTATTGCAGCTGCCGAGTTCAATAGTGTCTACCGGTTGAGCAACGAGGTAAATTAGTCACGATTGGCAGGTGCTACGTGCTACACCGAAGAAAACCACAAAAACTCAGGGTTACACGCTACAGTTCTTAAAACCTTTTTCGCAGTTCTGCAACAGTACCTGTACCGATAGTACGAGTCCCTTACCATGTGCTCGGAAGGGGAATGGAGATGCATCTGCACCAGGTTGTAGTCGCCGCCGTCGAACGAGAGATGGCAGGCGTCCGTACACCCGCTGAAGTCGATCTGCTCGACGAACCAGTACAGCGTAGGACGAGCCAATCAGTACAGTACAGTACAGTACAGTACAGTACAGTACAGTACAGTACAGTACAGTACAGTACAGTACAGTACAGTACAGTACAGTACAGTACAGTACAGTACAGTACAGTACAGTACAGTACAGTACAGTACAGTACAGTACAGTACAGTACAGTACAGCAGTACAGCAGTACAGTACAGTACAGTACAGTACAGCCCAGCACAGCACAGCACCTCTACTGTAGTCCAGCGCAGTACAGGACGTAAACATGATTCAGGGTGGTCCGGCATGAGCACGGCGGGCAGCGCGGAACACGGTTGTCCACTGTTCAACACCCCACATGCTAATAACAGTACAACTCATTCCTACCAGGTGCGGACATAGCTTTTCGCGAAATGTGCATATCATATACGTCAAGTATGTGGCTCCCACGCGTCCAAGAGTTCGGGGCGAGTTACTGCGGTTCAGTTAGGAGCCCCCCTGCTTGTTAAATCAATCCAAATTGAAAATCTAAAGTAAGGGAACAAGAGAGTTAGCGGCGAAATTTGCGTGCATTTTCTGTCCCCGATAACGTATCTTGCAAGGCAAACAACAAACAACGTCGTTGCGGATTATAACCGAAGCAGCTGCTTACCTGCCAGACGTGCTCGTTAGCTTTGAAGGATAACTGCTTCGACGTACACTCGGACCCGAACAGTTCCAAGCCAAACTCAGCAGCCTAGATAAGAAAAAAGACAGGCACGAGGGATCGACACACATTGCGTACAGCATTGGACTACAGTAGATTATATCCGTAACGAACGCGAATCATCGAGGTGATGCGTTTCCTGCTCTGGTCCCGAAAAGTGACAAAGTTAACCGAGTTGACTGTCCAGGTCAGAAGACTGACAGCACGTTGCGTCGATATACGCGTGCGAAGTGTTGTGAGCGGTAAGTTCACCAATTCTCGCCGAAACTCTTTTTCCTCGCCATTCTACAGTAGTGAGCAGTCCCTGACAGCACGTACAGCTCGATCAGTTACCTTGCCAGCTTCAGTCTTCGAAAGAGGCGGTCAACACGAGTTTGCAGAGAAATCGGCATACGCAGTTTACACCTACTGCTGTACCATGATTGATACCAGTACGGCCAATGGTGTTTATAGAGCCCCTCATCACCAGTGGTTGCTATATCATGCCCACGACGTCCCCGCCGACACATAACGGTAAGTGCAGGCGTGGGTAAGTGCAGGCGTGGGCGTTCCCCACGACATGCTGCTTCGTTCGAGACCACTTTAGCCTGTTCCCTTTTTGTCCCGTCGGTCGTGCACGAGGTACAGGAGGCACATTAATTGTTTTAGAAGACAAACACGCGATACCTGTGTAAAACCAACGACGATTCTGGTTAATAGTGTCTACTACTGTAGTATACCTCGACGAACATCCCAACATTGGCGGACAAGTTGATGGGGCTCTGAGAGTCTCCGCCGCAGTCCGGGTAGCCGATGTCCCAATCGCTGCGTAGTCAAATTACGGTATAAGACCAGCGAGGTATTTTACAGGCGGCAGAGGCAAAGCGAGCCTGGTTAGTATAGCCATGCCACGGTAGAGGGATCGATAATGTTACAGTAGAGGTATTACATATGTGGTACAGTAAGTATGCCGTAGGTGCCCCAGGTGTTAGTATGTGTTATCGTCAATAGGAGCCATGCTCATAAAGACCTTGATTAGGATTCAAGTTGACCAGTTTCCTATTAATACTGTCACATGTTACGTCAACTGTATATCTGACCCATAAACTGGCGTTAAGAGGAAGTACACTATGAAATCAACCCGCCAAACACACACCGAACGCGGAAGCTTAAACCACAAGTCAACGCCCATACACACTTTTCAGGGTTTGGATGGATACATTCCGACTTGCTAACTTTTGCTGCACGAGCTTCAACTGCGGTAGCTCTTGACCTCGCTGCCACATCATCGTGGACAATACGCACGAGATGCTTGTATGCTGCTGCTGCCCGTAACGTGTACCTGGGGCTGTACGGTCCTCCGTCGTTGGAGGCGTGGCGGTAGGTCCAGTCGGGAAGGGAGGATTCCGCTGGAAACGGAACGGCAACCACGACAGGGCAACCCCATTAGACCACGGTTTTAAAATGAACGACATGTTCATCTGTAATGAACGGTGCGTTCATCTGTACCAGTAACTTACTGGATCTACTGCGCATAACTCGTCGCGAGTCAATGAGGGAAGAAGGAGCTGACCTCTTCGCGCGATTTCAATGAAGGCAAGAAACATAATGGGGAGGGGGGAGGAGAACCTGCTACGTGACCCCGGATCTGAGTTCCGACTACAGTACGTCCAAGACTATTACTGAAATACTAACGTGTTTTGTCTCCACAAACGTGGCTGCAGCTCTAAAGCAACTTGAAGGGCTGCACATGTAACGTGAACGAAATATCATGACATTGCCTCTTTGCTGTTTAGCGGCGTACAATTCGTTACCAACCGCAGGTCTCGACAAATGAATGCTCGAAGGAATGGGCAAGCTACAGTAAACATGCGACAGTATCTCCAGCGTACCAGAATCGGCCCTGTGTTCACCCTGCAGCCGCCCATGGGTAGAAGGTACCATTCCATTTTGCGGTGGGTCCATCGAACGGAAGTGGTGTCCGGATTGTTTGAATGGGCCAGGGGCCGACAACAGCAGCAGCGGACGACGAAAAAGCACGCGCGAGGGACACGTCACATGTGCGCACAATGATCAAGTATGTACTGTTATCAGGAAGTCGCCCACCAACACTGAGGACTACAACAACAATCCAGTTGAGGGCAAACAGAAACAATTTGTTTGGAGGTTTACAGTCTACAGGTACATACAGTACGTTTGAGTGAGTGCCAATCCAGGTATCGAAGTTGCTGGCAGGATAAAACTAAGAATATATCTACGAGTACAGCAGTGCAGTAGACACGTGAAAATTTGTAGCAGTGCATTGGCAACAAACGCGACAGCGAAGCCATCAGTACGCCCACACAACCAGAGCATGGGTGAGCGGCTTGATATGTTGCTTTGGGCATTGCAAAATACATGCCCTGATGGTTTGTTGTTGCGGACAATATGAATATTTGTTGTCTCTACAAGTACCAACCCAGGCATTCAAACTATTTGACATTTTCGTGGCATTTCCCCCGCCATACCGCGGCATCCCTGTCTTTCCGCGACATGTCGCGGCATGCCACGGCAAGGCACACGGCTTGGGGTCGCCGTGAAGCTTGCTGTGGACTTTGCCGCAGCAGACATGCCACGGACAGTAGTGCCACGAAAAAGTCCAAAAATGTACTGTAAATACTCTTACAAACCGGGAAACCACTCCAGAGCAGACTAATGTATACCGGTCGTAATATGCCTGGTACCAACGTTAAATCCTGCAGATACCTACAGTGCTTCTGCTGCTGTTCAGTACACTACACTATTAGGTATGGTTGGACGTGTCCAACCCCATTTGTCGTTCAACAGATATATGGTCTGATTTATTTGCAAAAATGGAGGGCCTACCTTTTGTGAGGCGGCGAGCAGTCCTGGGAAGTTTGACAGGAGAAGAGTACACAAGAGCACTTTGCCCGTTGTCCGGGCAGCTGAGGGAGCCATTTCGCGTCTGTTGTGTTTTCAGCGATCTGTGAAACGGGCAGAAATGAACGATAGGCGGACACACCAGCGGGTCGAACATGAGAAAAAACCGAAGTGCGAGAGTTTCTCAACTTCAAATCGATCAAAGTATAGTACTTGCACATGATACATTCCAAGCATGTTTTCCTTGGAACACACGCCACTGAGTGCAGTATGTATGGAGCACCTGTCAAGTATCATCACCACTCCATTGTAAATACTATACGTACACTATTGTAGTCTGTAGTACCACCAGGTTCTGGGCAGATGCATTTGGTTCTTGCAGGGCCTAACACGCAACGCAGCAGTACAGCAGCAGTACAGTACTGTAGTTGCGGTATAGAGTGAACCATCACACCACTCCTGAACGGACAAACCAAGCCAAGAATAACGGAGCCGAACCAAACGCAACAACAACAACAACAATAACAGCCTCGAACGGCAGGGGAACCGAACCGAATGACCCAGTCCTACTACATACAGCAGTATCGAACGAAGTGTATTGTATACTGTATAGTACTGCACTGCTTGCTGTGTATAGTGTTGTGCTATTAATAAGACACTATGATATATACCCGATTCAGAACCGAAAAAAATCCCACACTAATTTAAAGTAGTTTGTCCCCAAATATGTGGCACCAGTTCTTAAGGGGTTATTACAGTACCACTCTTAAAAATGCTTCGTACAGCAGTATCCTGCTGTTGGCCCACCGCAGTACCATTACCACTACAACAATGAGATAATACAGTAGTACTGCACACATGGCACAGCTTACATCTATATTATTAAATGCTGCTTTTCTGTCTATCTGTCTAATTGAGTAGCGCTATCCAGAGCGGTTCAGCCCCACCTTGCCCCATGGGTAGGGAGGCTGGGTGCCACAACCCGCAGAACACCGGGTTCCATGCCACGCCGAGCCGTGGCCGTGGCGCAATCCCGACACAGTTCTGGCAGCCATCTAGCCAGCCTACCTGCTGACTTCAAATTTTTGAATTACTATTCTGGCAGCTGATTGGTTGCCGAAATCCATGCCAGTGGCTGCTGGCTCTTTCTAGAACATCGGTGCTGAAAAGAGCAACCGAGGTTCCGCCAAACCCGGGGATGATAGGCTCCCATCCCCGGATCAGAAATCCCTCTATATCTCTACAACTCCGACCAACCGGGGACAAAAACGACGATTTCCCGGGCCGACACTGCCCCGCACGGTATGGAAACCCCACCACCATCAGTTGGTCACTGATTGGCTGAGGCTCAGGGAGCCAGCGGCACCCGGGGACGATAAGTTCCCATCCCCGGGTCAGAAATCCTTCCATACATCTACAACTCCAACGACCCGGGGACGTAAACGGACATCCCCCGGTTCGATACCGCCTCACAAGGTGTGGAAACCCCAATACCACGGGAACATTTACGGTTGCCTGGCCCTCATAGAGCCAGCGTGCGGGGAGAGTTGCCCCTCGTGGCAACGTCGACGTTCCGCCGCACCCGGGGATGATAACGTCCCATCCCCGGGTCATGAATGCTTCCATACATCTACAACTCCAACAACCCGGGGACAAAAACGGACATCCTCCTGGTCGATACCGCCCCGCAAGGTGTGGAAACCCCACCACCATTGGCTGATTGATGATTTTGCTGGGGCGCTGGAGTACATAAGAGCCAGCACGCAGCGAGGGTTACCCGTCAGGGCAACAGCGAGGTCCCGCCGCACCCGGGGATGATATGATATCACCTCCGGTTCAGAAATCCTTCCATACATCTACAACTCCAACGACCCGGAGACGCAACCGAACATCCCCCGGGTTGATACCGCCTCATAAGGTGTGGAAACCCCAATACCACCGGAAAAAGTTCGGTTTCCTGGCCCTCATAGGGTCAGCGCGCGGCAAGAGTTGCCACCTAGGGCCAACGTCGAAGTCCCGCCGCACCCGGGGATGATAACTTCCTATCCCCGGGTCATATATACATATGTCCATACATTTACAACTCCAACAACTCGGGGACGAAAACAGATATCCCCCGGGTCGATACCGCCCCGAAAGGTGTGGAAACTCCACCACCACTGGCTGGTTGATGATTTGGCTGGGGCGCTGAAGTTCATAGAGCCAGCACGCAGCGAGGGTTGCCCCTCGGGGCAACAGCGAGGTCCCGCCCCACCCGGGGATGATATGATAACATCCCCGGGCCAGAAATGCTTCCATAAATTTACAACTCCAACGACCCGGGGACGCAAACGGACATCCCCCGGGTTGATACCGCCTCACAAGGTGTGGAAACCCCAATACCACGGCAACATTTACGGTTGGTTGACCCTCATAGAGCCAGCGTGCGGCGAGAGTTGCCCCTCGGGACAACGTCGAACCCCGCCGCACCCGGGGATGATAACGTCCCATTCCCGGGTCATGGACCCTTCCATACATCTACAATTCCAACAACCCGGGGACGAAAACGTACATCTCCCGGGTCGACACCGCCCCGCAAGGTGTGGAAACCCTACCACCGCTGGCTGATTGCTGATTTGGCTGGGGCGCTGGAGTTCATGGAGCCAGCACGCAGCGAGGGTTGCCCCTCGGGGCAACAGCGAGGTCCCGCCGCACCCGGGAATGATATTATCCCATCCCCGGGTCAGAAGTCCTTCCATACATCTACAACTCCAAAGACCCGGGGACATAAACGGACATCCCCCGGTTCAATACCGCCTCACAAGGTGTGGAAACCCCAACCCCACGTTTTGTTTTGCGGTTGCCTGGCCCTCATAGAGCCAGCGTGAGACGAGAGTTGCCCCCCGGGGCAGCGTTGAAGTCCCGGCGCACCCGGGGATGATAACGTCCCATCCCCGCGTCGTACATCCTTCCATATATATAAGAATCCAACAACCCGGGGACGAAAATGACATCCCCGGGATCGATACCGCCCGGCAAACCCTATCACCATGGGCTGATCGCTGATTTGGCTGAGGCGCTGAAGCCAAGAGATCCAGCACGCAGCGAGGGTTACCCCTCGGGGCAACGGCGAGGTCCCGCCGCACCCGGGGATGATATGACCCCACCCCCGGGTCAGAAGTCCTCCCATACATTTACAACTCCAACGGCCCGGGAACGCAGCAAACACCCCCTGCGTCGATACCGCCCCACAAGGTGTGGAAACCCCAACCCCACGGGCTAATTTTCAGGGGTACGCGCGGTGCCGAAGGAACCGCGCGGTACGGGATGGGACCGTTTTGCCCGCCGCAGGCGGAATTTTTTTTGGGTCTTCCCGAGGGGCGGTATGGGAAAATGTTCCCGTCTGTTTACCGCGGGACGGGAATGGGACGGGAAGGTGGGAAACCATTTGGTTGACGGGATTGGGCGGGAAGACACGATTCTTTGGCGGTACGGGACGGGACGGGAACCGATTTTTGGCGGTACGGTACGGTACGGGAAACATTTTTCGGCGGTACGGGAAATGATCGGTGAACGGGTCGGGAATAGGTCGGGAATAAGTCGGGAATGGGTCGGGAATGGGTCGGGAACCGGGTCGGGAATACGGTCGGGAATACGGTCGGGAAACGCAGTCGGGAATTGTTGGGAACACGGTCGGGAACACACGCTGGGACAACGACTGAAAAGGGTATAATCAAAAGTCTTGTTCGAGTACGAGTATAACATTCGCGAGAACAGTGCCAATAGGAGCAGGAACCGGGGCTAATTGCTTTGGCGCTGCTTGAGGCGCCGAAGCAAATCCGCCGGGATCCTCCACCTCCACAACGTCCATGCTTGATGCCATGTTTTGTCTTTGGGCCGGGTGGTGGTGTGAGTGTTCTTGGTTTTATTCTCGACATAATAATTTCCCAAGATGTACGACCGATTTTTATACGTACTATTATTCAAATAGCGAGGTGTGAGTTGGGCCGATTGAATGGTTGATACAAATTTTAAGTTCGTGTTTAAATTTTGAATTAAACAAAAACGGGAGGAAAAATAAAGAAAAAAGGAAATATATATTCGCGCGTAGACGATTTGTTTTTATAGTTCGGAAATATATACGAGTAAAAATGCAGTATACGCACTTGGATCCATCCATGGTCATGCGATGGGAAAACGAAAAAATCGGCGGTAAATCGAATGGGAATATCTGCCCCAATAGTGAGATGCGGGATGGGAGAAGCTGTGCCCCATGGTCGGGATGGGACGGGAATCACTTACATGACAGTGGGATGGGAATAGTCGGGACTGGGCGGACAGCGGGACGGGAATAGTCGGGAATGGGCAGACAGTGGGATGGGAAACAGTCGGGAACGGGAACACGACCATTACCGCGGGACGGTAGAGCTCGGGAACAGAAACTGACGATGGTACCGGTCGGGAAATCGCGGTCGGGAACGAAAAATATGACGGTTTCCCATTCCCGTACCGTACCGTTCCCGTCCCGACCACATTTTCCCGTCCCGACCTTTACCGCGCGTACCCCTGCTAATTTTCGGTTGCCTGGCCCTTATAGAGCCAATGTGCGGCGAGAGTTGCCCCCCGGGCCAACTTCGATGCCCCACCGCACCCGGGGATGCTAACGTCCCATCCCGGGTCAGAAATCCTTCCATACATCTACAACTCCAACAACCCGGGGACGAAAACGGACATCCCCGGGGTCGATACCGCCCCACAAGGTGTGGAAACCCCAACCCCACGGGCTGATTTACGGTTGGCTGGCTCTCATGGAGCCAGCGCGCAGCGCGAGTTGCCCCTCGGGGCTACGGCGATGTCCCACCGCACCCGGGGCCGATAACGTCGCCTCCCCGGATCAGAAATCCTTTCGGACAACTACAACTCCAATAACCCGGGGACGAAAACACACACTCGCTGGGTCGATACCGCCCCGCATGGTGGTTCTTATTTTCCAGTTCAGAGTGGTACATCACAGCACACTGTTAATGCGAGTATGGGCTACGTAAAGCTAGCGCCACGGGCGGAGCCGTGGCCGTACCGCTAGTTACTATTATTACCATTAATATTACCATTAATTGCTATAATATACAGCAGTACACCCCAGAAGTACGGCCACGACATATTGTGTACTGCAGTACACTTTTGATTTGATGCCACTACGTACATAGTTGAAGTGTACTTATATCTTGTACGCATCACCCTTGGTCCGCCGACTCGCTTCCGGTGTCCATCCATCAATGTTATGAGTGCTCGACGTTGAAGCTCATGCTGCACATTGTCCGATGGCAAATATGATAATACTAATACTTCGTATACAAATATCCCAGCAAATCCCGGCAGTCGCACGGGAAAGCTATTATATATACTGTAGTGAACTCGGTGCAATTCATCCATTACCACAATAATAGTATTATTATACTGTAAGTGACCTCTCTACTATTATTAACAGACTCCAGCAGTATTAATAGTCGTATATACTGCTGTGCGAAGCGTGTACACAGCTGAACGCGGAAACACATACCCCCCGCCATCTATACGTGCGCACACTGGTGTATTGGTACATACAAACGCGGCAGGCGTAAGAACGGATCAACAGCAGCTTAGCGTGTACAGCTGCACGCGGAAAAACATACCCGCCGTTGATCCGATGTTACGCCTGCCGCGTTTGTATGTACCAATACTACACCACCAGTGTGCGTACGTATAGATGGCGGGTATTTTTTTCCGCGTGTAGCTGTACACGCTTCGTACAGCAGTACGACTATTTAATAGCAGTTGGTTGCTGTTGCGTACTGCTGTAAAGTCACGGATATGCTTTGCTTCTACTTTCCTAAGGTATCGCATCGCTTGGGAACATATACTGTCCGTTACTCAGAACCAAACATGGTGTATAAACATACTGAAGTACGATAGGGGGATATATATATGTGCTTCTGGGCCCATCGTCGGTTTTGAGTATTATTATGTTATTATGCCCCCCCCCGTAATTGCACACTGCTGCTGTGAGCGTACGGTGATTTCAGGTGTCATTACAGTGCTCGCATAATATGATGGAATGGTGCGTTTCGAGGCTCTATCTATACCTTTGCCAAACCCGAAACAGCCGATTTTCCTAAATGCGAATTGCCTTTCCGATGAGAATGAAAATCGATTTTAGTACTTTGTTATTGTTCAAGAGTTGTATTTCGCTCACGCTCAAAATTTGACCTAGAAAATATGTTCCTCCATGGTAGGTATCGATCCACGAAAAAAATAAATGAAATCAACCTTGACAGGCTCGAAAAATCAAGGATTTAAGGGAATTTGCACTTATGAGCGAGGTACCTCGCCCATAAATCCAGATTATCTGGCATTTTCGATATCTCGAGACTGCCGACACCGATTTCGTTTTTTTTTTTTGTCATCGACTGGTGTCACAACTGACACTACAGTAGTGTACAGTGAAAAAAATGACTGTGAGGGAAGTACATCTCTTACAATTCAAAAACCATTAGTTTCGATTTTCCCTCTCATCGGCAAAATATTAGTATCTGGGGTAGTCGACCCCACCACAAGAACGTTAGTAACATGCTAAGTATTTACTGCTGCTGTATATTGACTGTCAATATAAAGATAAAGAGTGTTGGAATGGCGGCAAGGTTGTATGGGCACCTTGAAACGGCATAAACATAAGCTTACATCGGAACCACCCTTCGTGGGCATGCTGCTAAGGACGTACTTTATTGTCTTTTGGCTAAAACGGAGCAAATTTTGAATGTTGAGCCAAGCAGGAGATTCGATGAAAAATGCACCAGACAGCGGTACTTCCCACCAGGTATTGAGCAAGAGGGTCGACTTGATTCGTTAAACGAGGAGCTAACCGTGGAGCTCTACAGCAGTACTAAGTATAGCACTCCTACTGAAAGGTTATAATGCTATAATGGGCGCATGAGAGGCGGTTTGCGGGGGTTTAATGAGGTAATACCCAGAAACGATAATTGGGTCGAGGATATCATGTTGAGCGGTGTACTACAGTACCACAGTACAGTAACCACAAGATGTAAAGCGTTGTTCATTGCTGTAAATAGTCTGTCGTACATCATTTATAATAAAAGTGACTTTCGCCTACGTACGAGGCGGAGGAGTTGTGGAACGGCAAACACAAAATGAAATTAATCAGTTCCCCAAGTCAAGACAGAACCCGAGTTGTCAGCTATGTAGCTCAAATACTGCCGAAGGAATATACCCGTACCAAGACAACATGGCCGCAGACAACTGTGTAGCACACATTCAGGCGTGTGTGATGTCCTTGCACCCAATATACTTAATATCTAGTTCCCGGTACCTGGGG
>MEHQ01002643.1:58652-72362 GCA_008828725.1 Saccharina japonica | reverse complement strand
GGGGGGGGCGATGCTGCTGTAGTCGAATGGAGATTGCGGGCGTGTAGTTCAGTTTTGGACACGCATAACATGCTGTAGGGATTTTAGGTGTACCTCTTCGGACTTGTGTATCCTTTCCCTGCTATGTGTGCTTGTTCTTTAGGATTCTCTGATGGCTCCAGCACTTTTGTGACCACGGGCTGTGATCTTGCTATTTAATAGATCAGACTATAGGGATTAGCAACTGAAACGAGTTTAATGTGAAGACAACAACAACAATCATACGAGTATATATACATGTTCGAGGGTGATGTGTTAACCATCCGTGTTACACCAAATACGGCACAACAGAGAGAAGCTCGTTTCATTCGCAGAACGCGATGCGCTGGCATACGATACGCGAGATCAAAGCACACGCACGACCGATCAATGTGTGGCTATTAATAGCAGCGCGCTATTAATAGATGAATAGTAATAGTCCTGGCGATTGTGTGCGGAGAGGCTAGCCCCTTCCTGTTGGTCTCTCAAGGATGAGAGTGTTCCGCACGTGATCGCCCAGAGAGTGTTCTGTGCTTGGGGGAATTGTCGGATTAGCCGCTCGATGATTAAAAACACAGCAGTTGTAAATAGTTGTATCATACGTACGAGTCGTATATATCATACACAATACGTCGTAAGAGTTGTCTGCTTTTTCAGGATAGTTTCGGTCCCGAGAAAACGGAAAACAGATGCATGTGCCAGGTAAACAGCAGCACCGGCCTTCTATTAATAACAAGAAACAACCTCATAAGAAAGTCGGTCTGAAACATTAACATTTTGGAAACCAAATATAACTCTCACAGAGGCTAGTCGGTGCCTAAGCTTTAAGAAAGTCGACCCCTTCCTGTGGCTGGCCCATAGGCCCGAGGCACCATTCAATGCGCACTATTAAAAGGGAAACAGTCTTCTCGGGGATACAAATAAGAAAGCGCAACATAAGAAAGTGTGCTTTCGCGCGCGCCCAGAATAATAAATTCGGTTTGAGAGCCCGATTTAAGGTTTCTTGTGCGAGGCCCGATACTGCTGCTGCTGTAGTACAGCAGTAGTACAGTAGTAGTACAGGCAACGACGGACAAACACGAGGCACATGCAAAGGAAAACATAAACAATATCATCGCGCGTGTAATTGCTTTGAAGCACATTTGCTCTGCTGTGTATGTAGCACTCAAATTTCCCGCAAACTAACAACCCCGATTGACTGCGCACACATGCCCGCCCACATTTTGTGCACCCAACGCTGTGGCTGCTACTACTGTAGGTAGGTTGACTTATGCTGATTTGTTCATCATAAACTATCATATACCTGGTACGACGCATGCATGCATGCACGTGGAACTGGATTCCCAACGAGCTTACCATGCTGACTCGAGGCGTACCGATCGATGCTGCCTACTACGTCATATTAGGTGCCAGATGCAGCGGAACATTGCCACCGCTTCTTGTTTCTAGGCATGCAAGGCCTTTTTCATGTATTTGAGTGTAGCATGATATCCGAACCATGTATATATGGATATACATTCATACTTATTACACATACGTTTGATGCGTATTTCTCGTCAAAGCAGCATGATGACTTGACGAAATTCAACGGAGGACGACACGTTTCTGGATTATTAAGCACTGCTGTGTACCGCATAGACCCCGTAGACGTATATACGTATACCTTACGTATAGTGTATACGTATTATGATATGTATGATATATGTATGCGCAGTATGAACCCCGGCACCTGTAACCCCGAGGGGGTGAGAAAACAAACGTCAGGCACACCTCCGATCAACAGACAACGGAGTTTTACTCAGAGATTTCCGCGGGCCAAAAGTTTCTGTATCGTACTGAATACTCGTATATACGAAGCTGTGATACGTATTGTTCGGCTCCAAACGACGGGGACGAGCACACATTTTCAGGTCGTATATAACCCTCTCGGTTTCACAGCTGTTCCGAGCTGTTCTGTTGTAAACATATGATACCTGTGATGCATACGCACGTACGTACGCCCGTGACATTGTACATATATATGCTCATCCTCTTAGGACGTACAGTAGTATGTACATAAGTTGTATACGATGGTATTGGGAATACTGCTTGCTGTTTGGTATATACCCCCCCCCCCCCCCCCCCCCGCCAACACCAACACCAACACCTGACATGCTGTCCTTGCTATTAATGAACTGCATTTTCCCCCTGAATTTCGTTGTTGGGTCTGTGTGGATGGCGTCACTGGTTTTGTAGAGAGACGCGGCAGAGATGGCGCGGACACCCCGGGTGCCTTCATTGTGTGCCTGATCGTGGAAGACCCCTTCAATGTGGAACGATTCCCAATCAGTGTCGATGTTTATAATGCTGTGCCTAACACAGACGTTCAGGATAGATTCGGGTAATTGTCAATTAACGTGATGGCTTTGGTTGGCTGTTCTTTTTCACTGTGTATCCGCGGAGTGTCATTCCGGCAGCACTTCAGACAGCAGCTGCGTGCTCCATCTTGTTCCCACGCCTACCGTGTGTTTCTGTAAAGACAGCACTTTAGACAGTAGCTACGCTGTAGTCGGCAAATTCATTGGTAAAGAGTGGGAGGGGGGGAGGGGCGATGCTGCTGTAGTCGAATGGAGATTGCGGGTGTGTAGTTCAGTTTTGGACACGCATAACATGCTGTAGGGATTTTAGGTGTACCTCTTCGCGCTTGTGTATCCTTTCCCTGCTAAGTGTGCTTGTTCTTTAGGATTCTCTGGTGGCTCTAGCACTTTTGTGACCACGGGCTGTGATTTTGCTAGATTAGACTACGAGTATAGGGATTAGCAACTGGAACGAGTTTAATGTGAAGACAACAATATCAACAGCCTCAGATTGTGTCCCCCTCACATGGGATGTGTACACCCTGCATAAGGACATGAAAACACCTGTATATAAGAGTACGCGCGATCGAAGTATCTCACGCTCAGCTATTAATAGGAAATATGAGTTTCGACAAAATCCACGATCTCACCAGATCTCACAGCTAGCTGTTGTTTTTCATTTATTTTTTTTGTTATATACGTATATTCTATCAATACTACAGGCAAGTAACACTTGGCATTATTATTATATTAGTTATTTGATATGTTAGGCATACTACTATTAATAATATTACAGTACGTCGTAGGTGTTATTACGAAGTTCTTGCCGCTGAGACGTTCACGCGGTATATCGTATAGATATGTAGGTGCCGAGAGTTCGATGTATGGTCATACGTGGCTTACACCTATTAATACATACTACCTACGGATCCGGCCTACTGCTACTCTTCTTCCAGTACCACTATACGTGTACGTGTAAAACTGAGCTACGACGTGTTTTTTTTTTGTTTTCCATCCCATTTAGTATCTTCGCACTCCTGTCTTTGTCCCTCCATACAGTAGGCGTAACTCAGATCCGGGGTCACACAGTGGGCTGCTCTCCCTACTCCCCCACTACGGTTCTTGCCTTGATTTTTATCGCGCAGAGGGTTCATCCTTCCCAACGCTCGTCTATCTTCATCGAATTTTGCGTTTTATTTTGTTTTGGTTTTTCTCTGTTTCAGTCTGTGACCACAGAATTTGTATATCTCTAGGATGAACCAGGACAGGCACGGGGTGTACTGACGTGGTTGAGTAGAAACAACGGGTTTAATGTGAAGACAACACACACACACGCTCTCGCGCTCTCCGCTAGTCAAGATATTGTTTTGCGAGAAAAAGTCCCTACGAGCATGCACTCGGGCGGGCTCCAACTCGCGATCTTGACTCTAACAAGCTTCGTGGTTACCTGCTAGCCCACCGGGGCGACCGGCTCGTACTGCTGTTGTATAATTCGTATACATCATACCAGGTACCTCGTATTCTACATATAATACAATCAATATACCCCGTAGTTCGCGCGATCGAAGTATCCTACGCAGCTCGCAAAGATGAGTTTCGACGAAATCCCCGATCTCACAGCTATTAATAGCTGTCGTTTATTGTATTTTTTTCAATATATATGAGCGAATTTTGAGGTGGGTCGGCAAGCGGAGGCAGAAGAGCTGCCGATGCCCTGGCATGTGCTAATAAGTGTTGTGGCGTACAGCGATAATGGTAGGGAGAGGGAGGATAATCTTGCTTGAAGACTACAGCAAATCAGTAGACACGGGATATACGAGATATAAGATACACGACCCAACGATAAAAGGGCGGGGGGACGAGACAAGGGGTACGGGTATGGGGGGGGCGATCCCAAACTAACAATTTCTTAGATGATACCATTAATAGCATTATAGTATTAAATAGTATACGACAGGGAGGGGTGCACGTAACTAAACACGCGACAAAAAACGATGCCCCGCTACCCATTCGCGAGAGACAGACAAGCGGGCGGTGGGGTGGGGCGTACTCAGTTGGCGTTTTTGCCTAAGGGTTGAGCATGGAGCAGGGGGAGCGCATACTATTATTATATCGCGTGGGTAAGCACAAATCGTAGAGAGTTGACAAGGGGAGAAAGTGCCAAACTCTTGTCGCGATCAAAATGCAAGGCACGTACCGTAGTGGGGAAGGGGGAGAGGAGCCTACTCAGTGACCCCGGATCTGAGTTACGGCTATAGAGGGAGAGAGAGTAGAAGGGCGAAGATAATACATGGGATGGACAAAAACAAAAACAAGAACGAAAACTAAAGGGGGGGGTTGTACTTCATTTTCATGCATGGCCGTAGTCGTGAAGCCATAGACCCATGGACCAGGGGGGGGGAGGGGTATACTATTGGTATAACCAAGTACACACCAAAGTGATAACAAACTATCTGTCTTTGTATCTTCGTCCAGAAATCCAGAAATCTCACACCTCACCGATTTGCTTTCATTTTGGATCTTTGTATACACGAGTGTGGTATCGTTTCCCCTTTTATGGCGTTCGCCTGTACGTATACGAGTATACATATTATATTCGTATGATATGTATGAACATATAACGTGCGCGCACACGAGCACAATACCTAACAGACATACACGTATTTATTAAATACGTGTATGTCTGTTAGGTATTGTGCTCGTGTGCGCAGCGCATGTATATGTAGTATGCATTACTGCATGATATATATGTGCACATACATGTACTTCGAAGTTGTGTGTACTATATATATGGTCCGTGTGCGGGATGTACCGAGGTTGTACGGCAAAACGCAAGAGGGCATGCATGCATATATACCAGCCAGCGAACGCCGCGCTTATCGGCATTCTGCATATATATGTGACTAGAGCGGTAGAAGTCATAGCGGTAGACGTTAGAGCGGCAGGCGTCAAACTCTGTCTAATCGATGGAGACAACTCTCGAGACAACCAACCGAGCATTCTATTACTAACAATAGATTATGTCACAAAAAGTTCAGAGGAAGGTTCAGGAGTGTTTTTTTGTAAATTTTCGATGAGTGTTGTGACGGGATACCTACCATGGCGGGGAAAGCCGCAGCGGAAGCGACGTTGTTGCAATGTTAAATGTTTCGTGCGCCTTTTGTTTTTCCTCGCAGCAGGTGAAGACACCACAATGGATGGCTATCGTTGCTCTGTACCAGCAGAAGTACTTTTAATATGAATACAGCTGTATCACTACCCCATACGGCCCTCTCACAAGAAACCTGAAATCGGGCTCAGGCTGACTTTCTGATCCTGGGCGCGCGCGAAAACATATGTTCCCATCTATGCTGCGCTTTCGTATTTTGGTCCCCGAGAAGAAGTTTCCCCTAGTATTGCATAATGAACGGTGGCTTGGGCCCAGCCCAGTCACAGGAAGGGGTCACTTCCTTATAGTTTATTGTGCACTGATTATTAATAGGCTGAGCTTGGGCTGAGATCTTTTTTATTTATTTTTATTTTTATTTTTTGAGGATGACTTTCTTGTGAGTTTGTTTCTTATCAGTGGGCCGGTACTATCATGCTACTGCTGTGTACATATTATGCAGTAGTTGTACCTCGGTTGTACTGCTACAAGCGGCACTATTTAATACTTTTCATACACCACGATGTATTCTACTATTTTTAATAGGAATACATGCAACACTATATCGTGTGTACTTCTACACAGTCATATTATTAATAGTACACTACACCACTACACTTAATCCACTACATTACACTACATTCATTAACCATTACCTGGTACTGTATACTGTGTACTATACAGCAGTACCAACTACCCCAGTACGCTCCTCTACTACGACAAAGTAATCCGAAGTGTTGTACAGGAAGAGGACCCGACTCTTCCACCTAAACCCGGAGGGATATGCTTGGGCGGTGCTCTGCTTACTTGGGTGGCCACAGGATGATGCTTTTACGTTACACAGCGCTGTTCAAGTCTGCTTTGTGGCCACCGGATACGAACATTTGGTAACGTTTTTGCAGGACCTAGGTGACAACTATGTAACAACGATGGTGGCACATGATGAGCGAGAGACCACGACGACAACCACACAAATGTCAGGGCCAACAACAAACACATACGCGTACCGGTAGCTGATTATGATAAAACAGTTTAGACCGCCGACCTGGTCTCACCTAGGAGTACGTACATATGTACCAGGCAGTCGATATCTTCACGCTTTCTTATGTTTCACCCCGCTCATGCAATCAACCAATGTCGGCAATCCCAACCTCTTACCGGACTGTCCGACCCTCTCGCTCACTATCATCGTATATATAATAGCTCTTAAGGATACCGGTATACCCCTCACGACTCTCTTTCGCGACCGCACGAACGTGAAGCCCAGTGGTCGATTGCTCTCACCGCTTATTGTTCAGTCTGGTCGCCGCTGCCTGTGTCTGCCTGTCTGTGCCGATAGCCGCGGGCCGTTCTTGATCTTCTTCTTGGATGCGCCCGTTAGAGATGTCGTTAAGCCTGATCAGTACGAATCCCCGGGATATATGAATAACAGGCGAGGCTATCTATGCTGTCCCTGTTAGCGGCGTTGGGTAAGGCTGTCTCGAGGGAGGCGACCAGTTGGTTTGTGGCGTGGTGTGGCGCGCGTTTGTTTGAAGTGCTGCGGTGGGGGTAGGAGGTAGGAGGGGATATGAAAAGGCGTGGGCAACGCGAATAACGCCGCCATATTTTGTCTTCGAGGACTATGCAACGGACAGAAAAGATGAAAACACCTACCTGGTATATATTTTACCAGGTACGTATTATATCACAGCAGTAGTATATATTCTAAATAATGGTGTACATTGTGTACCTACGTACGGGTCGTGCTGGGTCTCGTTCGTCGTCGCCAGTCTTGTTCTGGTTCGGCGAAATATCTCCTGCTATGATATAATATGTACGTACGTGTATCCATCCGCCGGACTGGTAACCAAAAGCGTATAATACGGTACCTGGTATGCACTACTTGGTGCCTGCCACGCACCAGGTCAACACCCCGCCAGGTATTCCCTATTAATACGTTACTTCTATAAATAGTATGGTCCATCCGGGACATTATTTCCATTCACGTTTTATACTATACCGAGTTCAAAAAATAAAGTTGAACATAGAAAATTGTATATTCATGATCGCAAAGACAAGACGAATCGATGCTGAGGTTATGAACGGAAACAAAATTTCACACTAATAACAAGTAATTATGCAACACAGCATCAAGAAAAAAAACACCTAAGACCGGCCAAAATTGGCCAAAATCAGTCGTTTTGGGATAAATCCTCAATATCTAACGAACGTTTGCTTTCCAGGAAAAACTAAAAAACCGCCCTGCGCGTATGGCTTGAATTCATCGTTTGCCGCCCTCAAAAATAACATTTCACACAAAATTATTTAATGTAAACTTGAACAAAACGACCTCCAAAATCCGCATTTTTGCCGATATCTCCGTCAGTTTATCGATTTTTTTCAAACAGAAAAAAGCCCAGGTGCAAATGTGACGAGCTAGCTAAATACGCAGTCTAAATATTGTGTGGCAACATTACAACCCACCTAAGCTTGGACCAGAAATTCACGTTTTTTGCAAACATCAGGATAAATAATAATAATTAAAAAAAATCGACGTGTTATTATCTCGGTCTCGAGAGGGCCGTTTCAAGGGTATCTCTGTTTTTTTCAACAACCTACCCATACCCGAGATAAGTGTTCCTTGGTGATGGGGGAATTTCGGAATTTCGGATATTTGGAGCCGGACGGACTATACGTACCCTGGTATATATATGCTACAATCGGTTCAAATTGGAACTGTGCGATATGGAGGATGCCGTGTTCACTCTAAAGGTGCGCATGCTAAAGGCCGAGGTGACGGAGACACCGCTGTACGGGTGTGTGACGTGGACCCTTGGTCAGGAGCACTTCGCTGAGCTCCGAGCGGCACATCACAACCTCCTCCTACGGATCACTAGTTTCCAGCGCCGACAACGCACCGACCATCTCATGTCAAAAGCCAAGGCTCTCAAGAAGGCACAATGCGAGAGCGTTGAGACGACCATCCGCAAACGAAACCTCCTCTTTGCGGGGGCCGTACAGCGCACGACTAATGAGCGGCTGACCCGGGGGGTGATGTTTGGGACGATCGTCGTTGGGAAGAACTCGGGACCTGGTCGACCAGAAAAGAACTGGGCCCAATGTCTAGCAGATGACCTCAGGGTTTTCCGAGCGACAGAGGGCTTCACAGAAAGCTCCCCTTTGCTGTTCGGAGCAGATATATACGTTGTTATGGCCGAGGGCGGCTACGTAAGAAGAGTGGGAAGTGGTATCGGGGGGGCGTTGAGGCGGCGGGATAATTTCATGGCGAGGTGGTACAGGGGCGAAGCGGAGAGGAGCTGGCTACGGCATGCAGATGATGATGTCTAAGAGAGGCGACAAGGGGAGGGGAGGGGGGGCAGCCGTACTGATACAGCTGTCGACGAATAATGCAGAAACGGAAGATATCGATTCGACTAGTCCTTGAATGATATTATTTGTTTTATTTATTTTGTTTGTTTCTTGTTGAGTTGTTCACTGGGGGGGGCGCGCGGCAGAGGTAGTATCGGCTCTTGACACCGCTAATATGGATGAGAGTAGGAAGGAGATGGCAGAAGGTGTGGCATGGTCCCCGTATCGGTTTCGTAGAAGAGACGGGAACTTGTTACTATCATCATCGCCTTGAGAACGGTTTTTCTCTTGTTCTCTTGCGTCTCATTTCTTGCTTTTTGCCTTGTTTCTCTCTTTGTTTCCTTTCCCCCCCGCCGTCCTATGCCGGTGTCTTCCTCTTCTTCTCCTTCGTGTTGCTTCGCCCGTGCGGCAGTTATCTGTTACTCTTGGGCGCGAATGATTTTCTTCTACAATAGGGGCTAGGGGCGCTTCTGTCTCCCTGCGTCATTTGCGTCATTCGTATTATGTTAAATTTCATAAATCGTTTGGTTTTTTCATTGTCTTTTTGTTCTTATTTTTTGTTTGGCTCGTGTCGTTGTGTTCTCGTACCCGGTACGTTGACATTTCACTTGCTTTACCCATTCATTTGTGTTTATTTTGTTTTGGTTTTTCTCTGTCTCACAGTCTGTGACCACATAATTTGTACCATGTATCTCTCTAGGAATCAGGACAGACACTGGGTGAACTGATGTAGTTGGGTAGAAATAACGAGTTTATTGTGAAGACGACACACGCAGTATTCAAGACACCTATTAATAATAATAAAAAGGAAAGGAATCGTCTCGGTGACCAAACAGGTCGCCATCTCCAGGAGGGTTTCACGCTTCAAACTTCAGCTCAGGGGTCGCCAGGAAGCGAGGAGGAGCAGGGGGGGGGGGGATGACAGACCCACACCGATGGCGTGGGGATGGAGCTTAGATGCGGCTTAGGACTTAAGTATTGAACGTAAAGAGGGCATATTGGGAAGAAGGAGGGAGCAAGGACAACAATGGAGTATTGTGGATAAATCTTGGCGGGAAGCATAGAAGGGTGTTAGACTGTACGCATAGGTTTCCTTGGTTTCCGTGTTCTTCTGCTTTTGGGAGTTTTATGAGTGATCAACGCTGAAGATCATGCTACACATTGTCGGATGGCAAAGATAATAATAATAAAAAGGATAATGATAAAGACAGGCTGAGATTTAGAGGAAATCATAAATAAACCCGGGAGTTGTTATACTGAAATTAATGTAGAAAGCACCCTCTTTCAATTAAGAAATCCAACCTGGACTAGATCTCCTGTTTCTTAGTAAGTGTCCTGTGCTGTACGTACATGCATTTACAGACTATGATAATTTACTACAGCAGTAGCAGTGCTTTGTGTATGCTGCTATCTATATTGCGCTGTTAGGTTTGCCACCCGAGAGCGTATAACATATATATATATAATATGTGTCTACGATGCAACGCATAGTATTCTGACACGGCCCGGCTACGTATATACGTAAGCACTCGAATCTCTTCTTAGGGGCCCTTATTTACAAGGCTTATCACGGTATTTTGGCGGGACGGTAACGACGGTAACGGCGGGACGGGACGGTTAAACCGTCGTTAAACTGTTCCCGTCGTCCCGTCAAATCCCGTCCCGTCCCGTCCCGCCAACAAATCTCCAACCGTTGAAATTTACCGTCCCGTCCCGTCATCGAAATCTGCCCCGTTGAACTTTACCGTCCCGTCCCGTCAAGAAAATCGCTCCCGTTGAAAATTACCGTCCCGTCCCGTCGAGATAATGTAATTTACCGTCCCGTCCCGTCATGCACCGTTGTCTTTACCGTCCCGTCCCGCCGACAAAACTTGTCTCTCCCGCCCAGATTCACACCTGCCCGTTGTCTCTTCCCGTCATTCCCACCAAGAATCTACGAATTTACAAAAATTGTTTTTTTCACATTAGTATGTACATTAAAATTAAATTAAAGTTATACGAATTTACGAATTTACGAAATAACGAATATGAAACATCAAAATATCAAAATATGAAAAAAAATTAAGTGTATTTTTTATTATGGGGATACGAATTTTCCGCCAAATCTTATTATATGGGGATACGAATTTCAAGATGAATTTCTATTCACGTACCGGTACGTATGTACGATTCGTACGAGTGTTTCTTTTCGTTGTTCCTCTGGAGCAACAACTGTTTTGATCCAATAATTATCCAGTGCCGCACTACTTCTATACGTTGTATATAGTATACAACTAACATTTGGGACAGGAAAACTCGGTCCCACGGTACGTCCCTCCCGTCCTGTCATGAAAAATTATTTTTACCGTCCCTTCCCGTTGTGAAAAATATTTACCGTTCCGTCCCGTCGTGAAAAATTATATTTACCGTCCCGTCCCGCCGTGAAAAATTATATTTACCGTCCCGTCCCGTCGTGGAAAAAAAATCCGTTGAATTTTACCGTCCCGTCCCGCCGTGAAAATCTACCCCGTTGAAATTACCGTCCCGTCCCGTTGAGGAATTGTACACCAACCGTCCCGTCCCGTCCCGTCTCAAAAACCTGTTTGGTCGTCATTTTACCGTCCCGTCCCGTCCCGTCTTCATTTTTTTTCCCGCCAAACAAGTAAAATCAGTACCGTCCCGTCCCGTCTCGATTATCGAGTACCGTGATAAGCCTTGGTATAATTGCACGTACGTGCTGGGCTGTTCGGATCTGCACGTACTTTTGCACCATCTTTACCCTTGCTCCCACCCGGATCTGATCCCATTTGGCACCCTGCTCCCACCCAAGGTGCAGAAATATAATCAGCCCTCCGCAGGAGCCGCCGGGGGCCCACCTGGCACCTCGATCCCATTTGGTACCCATGTAGGCCATACATATCTATAACAACTCCTGCCATACATATAACCGTATTGAAAGTACGTGCAAATTCGAATAGCCCGGCACGTACGTGCACGTTCTACGGAGCCGCAGAAATTAACGTTTTTTGCAAACATCAGGCTAAATAATAAGAATTAAAAAAAAAAATCGACGTGTTATTATCTCCGTCTCGAGAGGGCTGTTTTAAGGGTATCTCTGTTTTTTTCAACAACCTACCCATACCCGAGATAAGTGTTCCTTGGTGATGGGGGGATTTCGGATATTTGGAGCCGGACGGACTATACGTACCCTGGTATATATATGCTACAATCGGTTCAAGCGGGAGCTGTGCGATATGGAGGATGCCCTGTTCACTCTAAAGGTGCGCATGCTAAAGGCCGAGGTGACGGAGACACCGCTGTACGTGTGTGTGACGTGGATCCTTGGCCAGGGGCACTTCGCTGAGCTCCGAGCGGCACATCACAACCTCCTCCTACGTACGGATCATTAGTTTCCAGCGTCGACAACGCACCGACCATCTCATGTCATAAGCCAAGGCTCTCAAAAAGGCACAATGCGAGAGCGTTGAGACGACCATCCGCAAACGAAACCTCCTCTTTGCGGGGGCCGTACAGCGCACGACTAATGAGCGGCTGATCCGGGGGGTGATGTTTGGGACGATTGTCGTTGGGAAGAACTCGGGACCTGGTCGACCAGAAAATAACTGGGCCCAATGTCTAGCAGATTACCTCAGGGCTTTCCGAGCGACAGAGGGCTTCACAGAAAGCTCCCCTTTGCTGTTCGGAGCAAATATATACGTTGTTATGGCCGAGGGCGGCTACGTAGTAAGAAGAGTGGGAAGTGGTATCGGGGGGGCGTTGAGGCGGCGGGATACTTTCATGGCGAGGTGGTACAGGGGCGAAGCGGAGAGGAGCTGGCTACGGCATGGAGCTGATGATGCCTAAGAGAGGCGACAAGGGGAGGGGAGGGGGGGCAGCCGTACTGATACAGCTGTCGACGAATAATGCAGAAACGGAGGTAGATAGTGTGGCAAGATATCGATTCGACTAGCCCTTGCATGATATTATTTGTTTTTTTTATTTTGTTTGTTTCTTGTTGAGTTGTTCACTGGGGGGGGCGCGCGGCAGAGGTAGTATCGGCTCTTGACACCGCTAATATTGATGAGAGTAGGAAGGAGATGGCAGAAGGTGTGGCATGGTCCCCGTATCGGTTTCGTAGAAGAGACGGGAACTTGTTACTATCATCATCGCCTTGAGAACGGTTTTTCTCTTTTTTTCTCTCGTGTCTCCTTTCTTGCTTTTTGCCTTGTTTCTCCCTTTGTTTCCTTCCCCCCCCGCCGTCCTATCCCGGGGTCTTCCTCTTCTTCTGCTTCGTGTTGCTTCGCCCGTGCGGCAGTTTTCTGTTACTCTTGGGCGCGAATTATTTTCTTCTACAGTAGGGGCTAGGGGCGCTTCTGTCTCCCTGCGTCATTTGCGTCATTCATATTATGTTAAATTTCATAATTCGTTTGGTTGTTTCATTGTCTTTTTTTTCTTATTTTTTCGTTTGGCTCGTGTCGTTGTGTTCTCGTACCCGGGTTGTTGTTGGGTCGGTGTGGATGACGTCACTGGTTTTGTAGAGAGACGCGGCAGAGATGGCGCGGACACCCCGGGTGCCTTCATTGTGTGCCTGATCGTGGAAGACCCCTTCAATGTGGAACGATTCCTAATCAGTGTCGATGTTTATAATGCTGTGCCTAACACAGACGTTCAGGATAGATTCGGGCAATTGTCAATTGACGTGATGGCTTTGGTTGGCTGTTCTTTTTCACTGTGTGCCCGCGGACTGTCATTCCGGCAGCACTTCAGACAGCAGCTGCGTGCTCCATCTTGTTCCCACGCCTACCGTGTGTTTTTGTACAGACAGCACTTCAGACAGTAGTTACGCTGTAGTCGGCAAATTCATTGGTAAAGAGTGGGAGGGGG